>JAWZYV010019840.1:0-23083 GCA_038373885.1 Cheiracanthium punctorium | reverse complement strand
TTTTTTTTGATAAAAAATGTAATTTGAAAAATCATTAAAAGTGAAATATTTTGATTTAAAAAAATTACATTTTTTAAATCAAAATATTTTTTAGAAGAAACATTACAGAACATCAGTTACCTCTGCTCTGTATGACGGAAGGGTTTGTCTGATGGAGACCGAACGAATTTTTGGTCGAAACGATCGTTACGCCTTGAAGTAACCTTTTATGTGTGTTTTATTCACAAAGTTTTTATTATTTTTTTTTAAACACCCAGGTGGTTTTGTGTACTATGTTAATTATAAACAAGGCAAATTATAATATTTTAAAATCTTTAGTACATGTAGCACATTTTGCAAAGCATGAGAGTCTAAATTAAAAACAAAGAAATCATATGAATAAAAAAAATACTGTGTAACCTGTATTAATCAGAAGTATTAGAAAGATATGAGTTAATGTATTACAAAAGTATAGTATGATCAATAGTACATAAAGACGAAAGATAACAAAAACTTACAACAAAACTGTAGCATCCCAACTCTAACGAAAATAAATACCTGTAACTCGGATTAGATATCCATAAAGTCACGGAGCAAATAATCCTTCAAAAGCAAATTTCTTCTTTAATCTGTATACATTTGTATTTGTACAAAAGATTAGCATTTTTACAAACTGACTACTAAAATCAGCTATTTGTGCTGGCGAAAATGCATAGCCAAACTAGCAAAGACAATTTCGCCAAATCTGGTACGCCGCTTGGAGACCTGGAATGATTGACATCATTCCCTCTGTGGCGCTGCTTCGTATTGGATGATCAACTGACCCTTATGTCTCTCCAACATCTAGTTAGTAAGAGGGGGAGGGGGGTTAGGAGGAGCATCTGTTGCTGGGCGCACCCCCAAGGAGCATGGATTGTATTTTTAAAAATCCCGCATTACATTTTGTAGAATAGGAAGGGGCATAGAATTTGTACTTGTCCCAGGGTGCTGAAAACCCTATCTATGCCTTGCTTAAACTTGCATCCTTAAATATTAAACAATTTTCTTTTCAGATATTCTATCAGAACAAGGTGCAAATGAGTCTTCTCCAGTCTGAAGCAATTGCATTTATTCAGCAAAGAACTTCTGATTGGAAAGATTTGAGGCTGTTAAGAATAACAGCCAGCACATCTTACGATCTATTCACATCTAGCACGAATAAAGCACCTGACTGGGAAAAAAATATTGGTTTCTTTTCTTATTTAATTTTTTACTTTGTGTTTTATAATTTGTATTATTTTTATTTCTTTTTGTGCAAGCAATAGTCCTTTTTACTCATTGTTTATTAAACATTAATGCCAAAATGCTTTAACCTATTAAATGGTTTATTATATATTGTCTTGAATTAGTTTTTGCATCTATTTTGATAGGCTAAACAACCTCTCACTTATTCAAAAAAAAACTTTTTCATTCTTTTTTTTTTTCCTGCTACATTTCCAGATATTCATTTCAAAGTTCTTTGTTCATTCATGACCAAGTATATACTGAGGTGCCACATTTTAAAAATCTTAAAGCCTGAGTTTACTTATGATAAAAATGCATGCATCCATGCATAATCAATATTTCTCTTAAATGTCAAGCGTGTCCATATAAACTTAGAAGTAATGCAAAACTAAGTTGCATAATATAAACAAATTAAAGATATCAAGAAATATTAGGAAATTTCTAGACCTTTTCCCAATTTCTTGATGTTTCCATGAATTTCGTGACCTTTGCAGATGGTAGACATCCTGCAGAGCATCTTTTAACATAGAAAGTAGGTAGCACTAGTGCCACCCAGTCCCCGTCATTGCTAAAGCACAGCAAAAGTCCTAAGCAAAATTTAATTTTACTATTTAAGTGTTAAGTGGCATTAATCATGAAAAATTTCAATTTATTTAATCTTGTTCTCCTCAATAATTTAAAAAATATTACTACGGAATGTATAGACCTTGTTAACTATTTTTTTTTAATCTGGTTTAACACTTTACGTGAGAAGAGGGAAATTTGCAAATATGTTTCTATATGTGTGTTATAGGATTAACTCATAGCCTTAGTGCTACCTACTGAAAATCTCTTACAAAATGCTCTGACACCCTGTATAATATTAAAGTTAACACAATACATGTAATTGGCATGCTTAAATAATTTTGCATGAATTTTTAATGCATATGATTATATTACTATTTTTCTTAAGATATGGAACTGAAGCAGAAAAGCAGGCAGTGAAAGTGTTTCATGGTTGGTTGGTTGGTTTTTAATGGTACAAGGTCCAGAAAGGACATACTGCGCCAGACAAGGAGTTAAAAACGTGTCATGATGTATTCGGGTAATAGGTACACAAGACCTAGTAAAAGCTAAAATTCAAAATGTACTAAAGTGTACTAAAATGTAAAAGACTAAAAGGTGAAATGTAGAATTCAAAAGGGTTAAAAGTAGATAAAAAGGTGAGGACATCTGGATGGGGCTCCCATCCAGATACCAGTCAGACAGAAGTCAACACTTTACACTGAATAAAAAATATTGATTCGTCTAAGAAAAGCGAATAGATTTCGATGTGGGGGTTTCACCCAAAATATCGTCAAGTTTAGGATGAGAACAGTTAAAAAGTATTTGGTAAAAAACTATTAAAAGCAGTGCACGACGTTAAGAGATGACGAATGGTGAGTTGAGTATGACAGTGAGGGCACTCCGGAGCAGGTTCGCCCAGAAGTAAGTGCTTATGTGTAATTCGCGTATGTCCAATGTGAAGACGAGTCAGGACATCATGCTTGCGGTATGGATGAGTGGACCAGTGGGTAAGGGCTGGCCGGATAGAATGAAGTTTGTTTTGGGTTTCACAGTCCCATATGTGGATCCAGGTGCCTTTTATTAAGGAAGAGATGCCAGATTTTATATCACAATAGGGTGGGTGGAGATTATATGGGACAGTAGAATGCCTGGCCAAAGAATCAGCCCTTTCGTTGCCGAGAATTCCAATATGGCTAGGTACCCAGCAGTAGAGGATGTTGTATCCAATCCACGGTTCATGAGGCATTTGTGCATGTGTAGGACTTTCAGAATATAGCTATGTGTTAGGGAACCAGATCCCAGATTTTCCAAAACGCTTAATGAGTCAGAGTAGATGATGAATTGTTTGGTAGTTGTTCTAGAGATGTAAAGAAGACTTTCATAAATAGCTATTAATTCGGCTGTAAATACGGAGCAAAACAAAGGTAGGGTGTAGTTGCAAGAATGATTACGATGTACATAAGCAAAGCCTATATGATTATGAGATTTTGAGCCGTCAGTATATAGTTCTTCAAAATTTCGATATTTGCTTTTATGGTCTAGAAATAACTGTTGATATATTATGGGATCAGTGTTTGGTTTTGTGAAGCCTTCGAATGGTTGTAGGTAGGAGATCTGCAATTTAGTCCATGGTGGGACTTCATGAAATGAACAAGTAGACACATTAACATCCTCCAATTGGGTACCGACAAGACTCCTGCGAATCCTTAGTCCAAAGGGGGGGGTACAGATGGGATGATTTGCATAAAAGCGGTCAAGATGAGTATCTATAAAAGAATTCTTTAATGGATGTGAGGGATGAGAAAGAATACGAAAGTATGTGTTTAATGAGAGCTTATCACAGATGAGGGTGAGAGATGGCTCGTGGCAGGTGATGTAAAGACTATGTACAGGTGATGTTCTAAAAGCACCAGAGCAAATGCGGAGTGCAGCATGATGCACAGGGTCAAGTTTTTTTAACACTGATTTGCAAGCTGACCCATACGCGCAACTTGCATAGTCCATTTTTGAACGTATGACAGCACGATAAATCCGTAACAGAGCGTCACGGTCAGCCCCCCAAGAGGTGTTGGTTAAAACCTTTAAAATATTAAGCTTTTTCTCGCATTTACTGCGGATGTGAGAAATATGATTAGCAAAAGTTAGTTTTTTGTCGAAATTTAATCCTAAAAATTTAACAGAGTCCTTCACAACAATGTTATTATTACCCAGGTAAAGTTCTGGGTCGGGGTGGATCCCTCGTTTCCGGCAAAAATGGGTGCATACGGTTTTTTCAGCAGATATAGTGAAACCATTTGTGTCACGCCATTTTAAGATGCGGTTTATGGCATTTTGAAGCTGCCGTTCGATGAGGCGCATATCTTTCCCCTCGCAGGAGATTTGAAGGTCGTCGACGTAAAGGCTGCCGTAGACTGTGGGTGGCAGTTGTCTAAGGATATTATTGATTTTAATTGAGAAGAGGGTGACGCTAAGTACGGAGCACTGAGGAACACCCTCGTCTTGGATGAAATTATCAGATAGAGTACCATTGATGCTGACACGGAAGTTTCTGAGGGATAAAAAGTTTTTTATAAAAGTTGGTGGATTGCCTCGAAAGCCTATATTATAGAGGTCTTGGAGTATGCCGTACCTCCATGTGCGGTCATATGCCTTTTCAATGTCAAAGAAAACGGACACTAGGTGATTCTTTCTAAGGAAGGCATTCCGAATTTGCGTCTCTAGATTTAAAATATTGTCAATTGTGCACCTGCCTTTGCGGAAGCCACTTTGAAAGGGATGTATATGGTCCCCAGTCTCTAGAATGTAAACAAGGCGAGCATTAACCATTTTTTCCATTAGTTTGCACAGACAACTAGTAAGGGCTATGGGACGGTAATTACTAGGGTTAGAAGTATCTTTCCCGGGTTTAGGAAAGGGAATAACTATTGCATTTCTCCAGGAGGAAGGAAAGGTTTGTTCATTCCAGATTCTATTGTATAATTGCAAGAGGATTTGTAATGAGTCATGGGACAAGTGTTTCAGCATTTTGTAAGTAATACCATCAGGACCAGGAGCGGTATTGGAGGCCTGTCATAAGTATTTGGTGAGTTCACTGATGGTAAAATTACTATTGTAAGAAAAATGGGAGGAGGTTTTAAATTTTATTTTTTTTTGTTCGGATTGTTGTTTATATGACAGAAAAGTATTTGAGAAGGAAGTACTGCAGGAGATTGAGGCAAGTGTCTGGCCGATAATGTTTGCTATTTCTTTTTTTCCGAAATAATATTATTGTTTACAGACAGACAGGATATTGAAGGATTATTATAGATTCCCATGGCTCTTTTAGTTTTTGTCCATAGCTCCTTACTAGAGGTACTGGGCGTTATGCTAGAGACATATTTTATCCACGATTCCCTTTGACATTGCCGCCTTATTTTTCTAGCGTAAGCTTTAGCTTTTTTAAAGAGAACTAGATTTTCGGTCATGGGGTATCTCCGGAAGATGCTCCAGGCTTTCTGCTGCTCTTTTTTTTGCTAGAGTACAGGTTTCATTCCATCACGGTTTTTTATTGTGCCGATGTTTCATGCCCGATTTAGGAATGTTGGCATCTGCTGCCTTGATAATAAGAGAGGTGACTTTGTCAACGACCTCATCAATGGATAGACTATTTGAGGATATATTGGAGGATATATTGGACTATATATCCTCCAAGGACTATATTGGAGGATATACAAGACTATTTGAGGATATATTGGATAGAAGGGTGAAGGTGGGCCAATCTGCCTTTTCATAATTATATCTTGGAGTGGTACAGTTGTCTTTCCGATTATAGTACAGAGGTGAGAGGAAAATCGGAAAGTGATCACTGTTATGTAGATCGTTAGAGACTGAAAAGTTATATAATGGGAGGATAGATGGAGAGCAAATGGCGAGGTCTATGGCATGGAAGGATTTGGTTGGGTGGTGGAAATAAGTGTTATCACCGTTATTCATAACGCAAAGAGAGAAGTCGGTTAGCAGTTGTTCTATGAGATGACCCTATTGTTTGTGTGTTTGCTGCCCCACAAGGGACTATGGCCATTCATGTCCCCCAGGAGGAGAAAGGGGGGAGGAAGTTGTTGTATAAGACTATTGAGGGAGGTTTGGCTGATGGTTTCGCTTGGTGGCAGGTATATGCTACAGACTGTTGTGAGTTGTTTTAATTGAATACGAGTGGCAACTGCTTGCAGGTTAGTGTTAAGATTGAGCTTAGTATAAGGATAACTATTGTTAATCAAAAGGGCAACTCCACCAGTGGCCCTATCATTGAGCTCATTGTCCTTGCAAAGGATGGTATAATTACGGATTTTAGTATGTCTATTGGTTTTGAGAAAGGTTTCCTGAAGGGCAAAGCAAGCGGGGTTATGATCATAAATCAGCATTTTGAGGTCATCGTTTTTATTAAGGAAACCGTGGTAGTTCCAAGACAGCAGCAGAGCCATTATCATGTTGTGTTTGGGATGATGCTCATCTTCCTCCGAACCCCCATAGTCTTGAGAGGGGTGCTAGGGATGTCGTCATCATCCATGGGAAGATCTGACATTTCAGAGTCAGAGGGGTCCAAATGTAGGATAGTATTGTCTATAGGGCGTTGTGGAGAAACGTGTTTGATTTTGGGTTTATTGTATTTTGATCTGTAGACCGAAGACTTTTTTATTTGTGGTCGGGTTGAGGTAACATTTTGAGAGTTTTTCTTTGATATATGTTTTTGTGGAGCCGTGGAGGATTTATTTTGATTAGAGATGGATTGTTTAGGTATTTGGGCTGTTGCAGAAGGAAAGGAGACAGGTACGGATTTTGGTAATTCAGTTTGAGTTGCTATTGTTTTAGTTGATTTTGTTGCAGCTGCATAAGATAAACCAGGTGTTGGTGTCCACTTTCTATTATCTTACGGGCTTCCGGATATGAGAGTCTTTGAGAGGCACGTAGGGACTGAATTTCTTTTTCAAACGCCCATTTCGGGCAAGATCTGGAGTATGAAGGATGTTCCTCTTTACAGTTTACACATTTTGAAGCTGCAGAGCAGGACTCACTGTCGTGGTCAGAAGCACCACAGCGAGCACAGGCAGGTGACCCACGACAGGAGGTTTTAGTATGGCCGAACTTTTGACACTGGAAGCTACGGATTGGATTTGGTACATATGGTCTCACGGGGCATAATAAATAGCCGGCTTTAATATGAGATGGAATAGTGGGTGACTGAAAAGTTAAGATAATATGTTTAGTTTTGATTATTTGATTATTGCGTCGAATAGTGATTCGACGAACGGCACTTACTTTGTCATCTGTTAGGTTTTCTAATATTTCAGCTTCAGAGCAGTGTAAAAGTTCGGGTTCCAATACGACCCCTCGTGAGATGTTTAAGGATGTATGAGGAACAGTCAACTCGCCGTCCGTGTTAATTGGATTGCTTCTGTATTGTCTCGTATCGAGAGGGGACGCACGGCCCTTATCAGGGCCAGAATAGTAGACGTGCCAGCCTCACTTTACGAGCAATAACCCTGACGGTTTTTCCAGCGGCTCGCCCCCGCCAGCATAGTGGTCAGCGCGCTGCGCTTTGACGCTGCAGTCCCAGGTTCGAGTCCCGACCCGGACCTTTTACGGAAGCTCAACCGAAGTCCTCCTGACTTCGTCTACTCATCGACGCGGCACTCTCCTGCCGTCCCTAGCTGATTTTTGTTTTTTTATGGTTAATACCGGGCATGTTTGCACAGCCTGCTCCCCATTTACCCCTTTGTTAGCACTGTGAGCGTGCAGCGCGCAAAGGGCACTTGGGGCAAGCAATAGGCGAAGAGCCAGCGTCTCGGGCCCCCCCCCCTTTATTTCTTTCATACACTTCTATCTTTCTATTTCCTGAACACCTTCTCTCAGGTCTGTTAGGAATTTTTTTTACCACGTTAGGATCTTCACACACTTAACGACACCACTCACTTACAACACAATCATGCAGACTCATGATGTCAACATTACTCCTATGGAGTTAACATCAATGTTCAGGTCCAAATGGCAACCTGATACTTGCCAGGACTTCGATTTTTTCTGCATCTATTTAGGATTTTTTGATTGCAAAGATCGTCAAACTAGGCTAGCGTATCAGAATAAGAACTGTGATCTGATCAACCAGCCCAATCTAAATACTCTTGCCCGCTGCAAAGGGCTTTCTTACTTCCGCGCACTTAACAGTGACGTAATAGAAAATCTAGAGGAACGACATGGTGTTTCATTCCAGCTGATCACCCAAGTTACCCACCCCACTGCCACCAAGCGCAAGATGTCGATGGCCTCCGATACTGACGAAGATGAAACTCGCGTGCCTGACAAACAGTTACGCAACGAGGAAGACGTCTTTCCGTCCGTACCCACCCACACTCCCACCTTGAGTGACGGCTTGCTGGTCCCTCCCACCTCCGATGCTATGGAAGAAGATGGCGTCCAATCATCACAGGCCACCCCCAAGCGTCCCAGGCTGGAAGGCCCGTAAATAAGCAAAGGAGTTTTACAATTTATGCCGAACTCCAACAGAACTATGCCTCTGATCTGGAAGCACTATCGGAATTACTTGATCATGAGATCACTTCCACCCTCACTGGCTACAAGCACAAAATTGTCGTAGACTCTGAAGACAAATTCAGAAAAACGCAAGAATATCTTACCACACGTAACATAGGATTCCAGACAATGGATCCAAAATCACTTAGACCGAAGAAGTACGTTATCAAGGGTATCCCACCAACTACACCCACTGTTGAGGTAGACGCTTTCCTTAGGGAAAAGGGATTCGAACCCCTCAGTATAAATTTTCTCTTCTCAAAGAAGTTCCAAAAATACTGGGCCATCGCTCTGATCGCCCTTCGCCCCACGGGCAACCTTGAAGATGTGCACAAGATTACACACTTCGGCAGACTTAATGTCTCTGTCGAGAATTACAAGGACCGCAAAAGGGTCAAGCAATGTCACAACTGTTTGGCCTACGGCCACCACTCGGCCACTTGCACCCTCACTCCGAGATGCTTGAAGTGCGCTGGGTCCCATACGTTCATTTCCTGTCCTGCGAAGGACAAAAACAGAGATGCTCGATGTACCAACTGCTCTGGCAACCATGTAGCTACGTACAGGGGATGCCCCAAAAACCCGAGGAATAAAAAAAAGGGTAACGCCAAGCCTCCACCCGCCCAAACCAAAACTAGCACCAAGAACAAGATAATTAAAGAATTCGACCAGCTCCTCCCTCTCCCCCCAGTTGTGGGCTCACATGATGCGTCCAATGAGGAAGAAGCACAAAGAGACAAAACTGCAGAGGACAGCGGGAACCCCCCCAAGAAATCCTCCAGACCTAACCAGGAAACCAGGGCCAAACAACAGAAGCGCAACGCTGCTACCAGAACTACCCCCCCGGGCTAAATCCGATCCCTGAAACCAGGCAAAGGGAAACCAACAAAACTAAATCTAAAGCTAAACAAACTAACCGAAACCAAAACAATGAAGAATCGGTTTCTGAAGTCTTGGAGATGTTCTCAGCAATGCAGGAACTCTCACAACTTACAAACATCAGCAACCTGCTGAAATTCTTTAAAGAGGTCGCTCAAAAGATGCGTCAGCATACCAAACCGATAGACCAAGCATTTCAAATGCTAAATTTGTACAACCGTTACTTCAATCACCATGATGGAGCGGAGTAATTTAACAATTCTCTCATGGAACGCTAACAGCCTCCATGGGAAATTCCCCGAATTCGCCAACTTCCTTTCACATGGGGACTTTGACATCGCCCTCGTGCAGGAAACTATGTTCCATCACAACACCCGACCGCACCACCCACCACGGAGCCCAATGAGGGGGTGTGGTTGGTTGGTTGGTATTTAATGGCACAAGGTCCAGAAAGGACATACTGCGCCAGACTATGTGTATTTAGAATAAAATAACGGTTTCGCGTAAAAGTTGTTGTATAACACATGTACGAGGGGGTGTG
Organism: Cheiracanthium punctorium; assembly: GCA_038373885.1. Lineage (NCBI taxonomy): Eukaryota > Metazoa > Arthropoda > Arachnida > Araneae > Cheiracanthiidae > Cheiracanthium > Cheiracanthium punctorium. Next base: position 13,308 of record JAWZYV010019840.1, on the reverse strand, counting down.
CAATTGCACACCAGTGCTAATCGGGTCTATACGCGCTCAGTACATCCCTTAGGCAGCGTCCACCCTTAACGACGTGCCCAGTAGATGTCCGATTGCTTGATCCCTAGCAGTTGATCGAAATCAGTACCACCAGCCGATTGATACACAGGGGAACGCTGCGTGCCTCCCGTTTACCCGAAGCCGAAGCCAAGGCAATGTGTTGGAGAAAAGACCCCTCAATTACCAGGATCCCCATTTCCGGGGACACGGGTCTCCACGCACAGCAAACACGTGGGTAGTTTTCCACCAATAGAAGCTGACGGCACAGGGCGGCTGCAGCTTCTAAGGGGGGGCCCTCACCTCCACAGAGGAAACTACACTGAGGGGGAAAAGGAAGGACACAGCTAAGAGGAGAGGAGGGTAGAACAGAGAAAAGCAAAAGATCGCTGGGGCCCCAGGATTGCGACACCCGTAAAGACCTAAAGTAGGTCTTCGCCCTGAGGGGTGAAGTTGCTATGATCAGCTTTTTTAAGCATATGTGTTTATGCACCTTTTTTATTCTTCTTCATTAATAGGGTTTTCTCCCCTTTAACTTACATTATGGGTAAGTCCTCCCCCCCCCCCAATATTACTTAAGATAGCCATTTCAAAGTTAATAACTTGTAGTGTTAGACATTGTACTTCATTATAAACTTCTGTAAAAATATTTTATCATTCATAAGTCATGGTCCATTTGAATAACATTATTTTTGCACATAATTAATAATGGCTTGAAGATTTTTTCTCGGGCCCTTAATTTTCACGTGGTACCATTCATGTCCATTTTATTAAATGTTCTGTAGCTAATTAATCATATAAGTTTGCAAAACACATGATGTCTTTGTTAATTCTTTTATAAATATTTTTATATTGTGTGGATTTACTTGTTATTTTTTCTTAGTTTTTTATTCATAAGCATTTTTCCATATTATGAATTTGCATTTATTTATGAGCTTTTTAAAATAATAATTTTGTGTACAATAAATTATAGTTCTAAATTTTTTCTTGTCAATTTTTTTTCAGTTTAGATTGATAAAGTTCATTAGTGGGGTTGGGCTTTTTAATGTCATACTTCCTTTTTCTTTTATGTGAAAAGTGTCAAACTGGTTTAAACTGTCAAAAATCCATATAGGAAAGGGAACATCATATTAACATGCTCCAGTAGTTTGCACAGACAACTACATTCATGTCCATAAATTAAGGATAATGAAGTTCAGGGAAAGAAAGAGAAAGAAGCAAAACAAATTTGACTTATTTGTAAAGTCTATTTATTAAACAAAAAGTAAAGAGCAAAAAAGATGCAATTTTTATTAATTATGTCAAACATATAGCAAGTTTTACTCCCTTGACCAAATTAAAAAAAAAAAAACCTATTTACAAAAAACAGTATAACATGGTTAGTAGGATGATTAATACGGAGTATGTCTCCCGGACGATGCAATACAGGCCTGACAACGCCTAGGCATGCTGAGTATCAAATGATCAATCTGATCTTGGGGAATATTACACCACTCATCAAGCAATGCACTCTGAAGTTCCGGTAGAGAGGTGGGAGGGGCTTGACGGGCTGCAATTCGTCGGCCAAGCATATCCCATCATGGAGCTGGTTTAGGATATTGTTGATTTTTATAGAAAAGAGGGTGACGCTAAGGACAGAACCTTGTGGTACACCCTCTTGTATAAAGTTATCTGAAAGAGTGTCTTAGATGCGTAATTTGAAGTTCCGGAATGATGGTTGGTTGGTTGGGGTTTAATGGCACAAAGTCCAGAAAGGACATACTGCGCCAGACTATGTGTATATATAGTAAAACAAAGTTTTCAAGTAAAAAGTTGCATAAAACATGTAAAGCTAAAATCTCTAAACGACTTTGTCTATGTTGCCTTCAATAATATTTGGCAATATGGTAGATAGCAAAGTAAAGGTCTGCCAGTCTGCTTTATCATGAATATATCTGGGTATGTTAGTGGTTTGGTTGAGATTCTGATATAAGGGTGAGAGAATGATCGGAAAGTGATCGCTGTTGTGCAAGTCGCCAGATACAGAGAAATTATATAAAGGGAGGATTGATAGGGAACAGATGGCAAGGTCTATGGCATGAAAGGATTTAGTTGGATGATGGAAGTAAGTATTGTCGCTGTTATACATAATACATAGAGAGAAGTCAGTTGTTATTTGTTCTATTTGTTCTTCTCTAGTATTGGTATCTTTGCTGCCTCATAATGGGCTATGGCCATTCATGTCACCAAGGAGTATAACTGGTGTTGGAAGTTTATGAATAAGATTATTGAGAGAAGTTTGGCTGGTGGTTTCATTAGGAGGGAGATAAATGCAGCAGATGGCTGTTAGCTGTTTTAATTTGACACGAGCGGCAACTGCTTGGAGTTTTGATTTCAGATTGACTATTATGTAAGGATAGTTATTGTTGACTAACAAGGCCACTCCACCAGAGGCCCTGTCCCTGAGTTCATGATCTTTGCGAAGGTTTGTATATTTGTGGATTGTAGGATCTTCGGCTTTGAGATAAGTTTCGGTTGGATCGGCTTTGAGGTAAGTTTCTTGAAGAGCAAAGCAGGCGGGATTGTGGTCACAGAGAAGTGTTTTAAGGTCATCAATTTTATTCTGAAAACCGTGGCAGTTCCATGAGAGCAACAATGCCATAATTAAGTCATGTTATTGGCATTGTGAGTCTTCTTAGTTGCGATCCTTGCAGAGATATCTGGAGGTTTAATTTCTTCTTGCTCCATGGATTCTTCATCACTAATGTCTGATTCTGATGGGTCTAGGTTTAAAATGGAGTCATCTATGTGTGGTTGTGGAGGTACTTTTTTCATGCTAGATTTATTTTATTTTAGTTTATAGGAAGCTGTTTTACTGAGCAGTGGCCTAACTTGGGTGGAACTATTGCTTGGTATCTTTTTCTTTGGAGGATTTTTCTGGGATATAGAGCTGGATTTATTTTGTTTGGGTGCTGTTTGTTTACTGATGGAGGTGTTGGTAAGGGAAGTATTTGTTGGTGGATCAGTCTGAGTAGCTATTGATTTGGTAGATTTTACTGCAGCAGCATAGGATAGGCCAGATTTTGGTGTGCGAGCTTCTATTGTTTTACGAGCTTCAGGGTACGAAAGTTTTAGTGTTACACGTATTGACTGGATTTCTTTTTCGAGGATCCACTTTGGGCATGATTTTGAATATGAGGAGTGGTCCTGTTTGCAATTAACACATTTTGCTAGTGCATTGCAGGTGTTGCTGTCGTGGCCAGATGCACCGCAACGGGCACAGGCAGGTTGGCCATGGCAGGAGGTTTTAGTATGGCCGAACTTTTGACACTGGAAGCAACGGATTGGATTTGATACGTATGGTCTAACAGGGAATAATAAATAGCCGGCTTTAAATGGGATGGAATTGTAGGAAACTGGAAAGTTAAGACTATGTGTTTGGTGTTAATACGTTGGCTGTTGCGATGAATAGAGATTTGACGGACAGCGCATACGCTTTCGTCTCTCAGATTTTCTAGTATTTCAGCTTCAGAGCAGTATCAAAGTTCGGGCTCTGATATGACTCCTCTGGATGGACTTTTTTTTTCTTAGTAAGAATGACACAGATTTCTTCGTATGTATATGACCATTCTTTGTTCCATAGTTTGTGTTGTGGCCATTGATTAAGCAAATGAAAAAACTATCAAAAAGTTTGGTGACAATAAGTAGTGTCTTGTTAACTTTAACCTGTCCGCTCCCCTCGTTAAAAGGAGGCGACGGTAGTGATTCTCTCTTCTGTTCTCATCGCTGCTTCCAGACCTGAATGTTTCAATGCTCTTGTATCAAGAAAGCGTTTGCGTTGAGCTACATCATAGGCATTCAAGTACCCATACGGGAAGCAACGATGGGTACAGAAGAGAGAATAGCTGTTGTCACGTCCTTGCAACGATGGGATCGTACTTGTTAAACGCTTTTTTTATTGTGTCATGCTAGCAGTAGAAATCTGCACCCCTTTTCAAGTGTCATAAATGACAAATGCCTTTCTTGCTATAGCTTAGAGGTACGCCACTGACTTCTATTTAGTAGTGTATGTTGCCTGTTGTAAATTGTATTATTAAAGTGAATTTTTCAGAAGTAGAAAATTTATTAATTTAAATTAGAGGTCGATTTTTAATTTTTTTAAAAATAAATACTTATATAATATATCATATGTGTTATTAACTGAAAGTGTTTAATTCTGTCTTTGCGTACATACAAATGCATGTACGTGCTAGCCTATATACGTTTTTAAAATATAAGATTAAAAGGGCCCCCCATATTCACTCTCTCCCCTGGGCCTCCTAAACTCAAGTTACGGCACTGAGTATGGACTGTACAAACCGCCCGGCGTATACAGGGGAAAGGATGTGCACAAACTTTCATGAAGATGCTGAGTGCGGAAGCAATGGAAATCTAAAATATATAAGACCACCAAGCCTTTGGAAATTTTGTCGAACAAATAAAAAAATGACCACGAGGCAGCTGAAAATTGTTATTTGTGTAATGGTAAATTCACTGAGAAAAACTGGAAAATTTTTGAACATGATCATGTTACCAGCAAGTATAGGAGCGCTGCCTGCAACAATTGTAATTTAAAGTTCAAATTGCCTACTTTCATACCAGTGTTTTTCCATAATCTGACAGCCGTTTCATCGTTAAAGAGTTAGGGTTTGACGAAAAAAAAATTTCCCCAATTGCTGAGAATGATGAAAAATACATAAGCTTTAGTAAGCAGATAGGAAAGATGCAACTAAGATTTCTGGATAGACCTTATTAGACCTCCCCGAGTCCGATCGGCTCAGTACTTCGCACAGATCCCGCTACGGCTGGTGTCGCCATCTTCGGAGAAGATATTGTGGGTCCGGGGCTCCGTCCCCCATGTGCTTCTCTTAATAAAGTTTTATGACTCTTGTCCCTATCTGTTTATTTCTTGTGTTTCACATTTTTATTAGTAGTTTTTATGTAGGCTCCCCTTTTATATATGTATGCCTAGCGGTAACGCTATGTATGTTGCTACTAGTTTCTTATGATATCTTCTTCTATTTTAGGTTGTCTCTGACATGTCTGCTTCTGGATCCGATCCGTGCGTCAGTACCATGAGTACAGGGCTGCCGTTACAAATAGGCATTCCCATAGTGGGTAGAGTCGACTGCCCAGACTTTTCTGTCGACTGCAGCGAGTCACTCCAGCGGTACTTCGCCCTGGCGAAGCACAGGTGAGTTGTGCACTCGGCGATGACCAAGGCCCGGTGTAGCCGCTGCGGCAGGAGCTCCCCCAATTTTCTGTCGATTTCGATACATTATGGGAAGTGCACGGCGAGCGAGAGTAACTCCGCTATGAGACTACCTGTTGCGTGCGACTTATGCGAGAGGTCCTTCGGAAGCCCCTCGGAACTGTCGCAGCAGAAGCGCCATGCGCATACGGTTGAGGTCAACAAAATGCGGCTGCGATCATTTCGTGCTGGCGAGCAAAGGCCACCCCCGCAGTGGTCTGAAAAGGATGACGTACGTCTCCTGGCGCTGCATCAGCAATTCAGTCAAAGCTGCAATCGTGCTATTCTAAAGGTGAAGTATGAGGAGGCCTTCCCAGGCTTCAACCATTCGCAAATCAGATACAGACTGAAAGTCGCTAAGAGGCGTGCCCTCCTTCGCCTAGACAGCGATGCTCCGCACATGAGCAAGGAGCCCCCCCCGGGGATCCGGCCCCCTCCAAGGCCCGCGTGAGATGTGTTCACGGACAGGATAAAGGTGGAGACAGTTGGGCGTACATCATGGACTGGACCCGCGAGGAAGTCAACCGACTCCTTGTGCTGGCCCGACCAGCTGAGATCAAGCCATTCACTACCCCTCAGGGGGAAGACCTTCTTTAGGTTTTCACGGGTGTCGCAATCCCGGGGCCCCAGCGATCCTTCACTCCTCTTTTATTTACCCTCCTCTCTACTTTGCTTTCTCCCTCAGTGTAGTTTCCTCCTTGGAGGTGAGGGCCCCCTTTAGAAGCTGCGGTCGCTCTGTGCCGTCAGCTTCTATTGGCGGTTAAACTGCCCACGTGTTTGCCGTGCATGGAGACCCGTGTCCCTGGAAATGGGGTTCCTGGTAATTGAGGGGTACTTTCTCCAACACATTGCTTTGGCCTCGACTTCGGGTAAACAGGAGGTACACAGCGTTCCCCTGTGTATGAATCTGCTGGTGGTACTGGTTCAGCCAACTGCTAGGGTTCAAGCAAACAGACATCTACTGGGCACATCGTTAAGGGTCTTTACATAATCTGTCATGAGCCATCCCTCACTCATACTCGTCATAAGATTTCACTCACTACATTTTTCCGGATACTTTCTCATCCTTCACACCCCTTAAAGTCCTCTTTTTTAGATAATCACCTGGATTGCTTTTACCAAAATCATCTATCTTGCAGCCCTCCTTTTGGACTCCCATAATGGGTACCCATAAGTCGCCGGAGTCTTATGGGTACCCATTTAGCTGATGTAAGGGTCTCTCTACTTGCTCGCATCTTGAAATTTCACAATGGGACACTCCATACGTCTACTACTTAGAACCTTTCAAAAGTTTCACAAAACAGAATACGGATCCTCTAATATATCAACAGCTATTCCACGACCACAAAGCCAAATATTATAAGTATGAAAATCTCTATACGGATGGTTCAAAGTCTGAAAACCATGTTGGCTTTGCCTATACCGATCGTTCTCACACTCTCCTTACCTTTTGTTCTGTATTCACTGCCGAACTTTTAGCCGTTTATGGAAGCCTCCAGTTCATCACTACCTCAGACAAAAAAACGCTTTATAATCTATCCAGACTCTTTAAGCGTTCTGGAAGGCCTCCACTGACTCTCCTTCAAATAGCTATATTAGTAAAGTCCACCATATGCACAGACAACTAACTGATAACGGCTATGATATCCTTTACTGCTGGGTACCGAGTCACACCAGAATACAGGGCAATGAGGAAGCTGACTCTCTGGCCAAACTAGCTACCCTTCCTTATCCCTGCCCTCTGCCTATCCTATCTCATACACATACCTGCCAACATGCAATTTTTGAAAATCTTACAATACCACGGTGTCACGCAGTAACGCAATAAATATGCCTACTAAAGATAAAATGTAATCAAACACAATTTTTTAAATTACTATTCAAATTTAGTACACTATTTTTAATACATATGCACATATAGGAAAGGAGGGGCATTTATTTGATATCTTTAGAGTACAAATGTTCATAAGTAGCTGATTTGGCTGCTTTTAAAAAATCCTTATCAAACTCTTGCTCATAGCAATGGCCTTTGAGTTTCTTTTTGCAATTAAAATGTCTTCATTAGACAAAATACTATGAAATAGTGTTCTATTTTTCTTAACACTGCTAAACAAACATTCACAAGCAGCATTACTGTGTGGTATAGTCAATATGCTTAGCATAACATTCGATCATATTTAAATTTCCCACTAGCAGCTGTTAATTTTCTCAATCTCAATTTTTAGCCCATTTTTTGTCCATTCTTTCTTCTGATTGAACTTCCTCGGGCAAATTATCAATTTGCAAAATTGAGATTGAAGCTCATCCCTGACTTCATCTACTGGCTTGCAAACATCATTTCCAGTTACTTCATGTGAGCACATATTTGGAAATAAATTTAAAAAATAAACTATATCTGAAAATGATTTGGCCTCACCATGGCACAAATGGTCCTGCCACTGAAAATGGTAGATGGTTGAAGTGTGAAGGTCCCGGGTTCGGTTCCCATTGCGCAGCTGTCGATCCGGAGTTTTGGTAGTGTGTGCTCCCTGATACTAATAAACACCACAAAAAGTTAAAGCTTGAACACACATTTATTTTAACAAAAACATTAATAGATACAAATACCTTGCACTGGACTTTAGTGCTTTCAAAAAACAAAACTGAATACTGATACATTAGCACAGTTTCTTATATATGTGCATTAACCAATAATAGATTGCCATGTCATCATCCAATCACAGGTTGCCATGTCATCCAATCAGAACAAGCCTAATGATATTTGCATAAACACTGAACAGTGGGCTTAGTGGAACAATTAAATATTAAAAAAAATTAATTAATGAAAAATGGTTGTTTATAAATAATAATTACAATTAAAAAAGTGATGATTTAATATGACATTTAGAACTAGAAAGTTCAGTTGCAGTGAAGCAACAAAATACTAACTTTAGCTGAACTGTAACTTTAACTTGAAGTGGAACTTTAATGTGTGCTTCAATAAGGGTTTGTTTACATCTTTGAGGAAGGCTTACTTATGCATTTTAAGTTGTAAATTAAGTTTTAAGGAATATAATTATGTTTTACTAGATTGATATTTGCTTTTAAAGATATTATTTGAAAATGAAATAAAGGTTTGGGAAACATAAAAGAAATGTGTTAACCAACACAATGCCCCTCTTTCCCAAACATACTATAATCTAAATCTCTAAAGGATTTTTTTTTTTTTCCTCTCTCTCTTCCTAACTTAGGAAACATTAAATGAATACATACAATTTAATTAAGTAAAAATGATCTTAAATATTCAAAACGACTCCTCTTGAGAGGTTTTGTTAATAAATCTGCAATATTGCAAACACTTCTTATATGTTTAATATCAAACAGTCCTTGTTCATAAAGTTCTCTAACAAACAAGTATCTTAAATCAATGTATCTATTTCTTATATTCTGAAGTCTATGTTTCGTAAACTGGATTGCTGCCGAGCTGTCACAATTGATGACGGGTTTTTCGAGTTGGAATCCATACCTGGCTTGTAATTGTGATAACACTGAACATATATACTTGACTTCCTTAGCAGCTTCTGACACACTTATGAATTCCGCTTCCATTGGACTCTGCGCAACACAAGTTTGTTTAGCAACTCTCCATGTAAAAGGCATTCCAGCAAAAAACATGCAATAACCTGACCAGGAGTGTCTATGAGAAGGATCACTTGCCCAATTAGCATCCACGTAAACTGTAAGTTGGAAAGGGAGATTATTAGACAAGTATTCAATGTGTAAATCTTTGGTTGAAGCAAGGTAATGCAATATGCCCTTTAATTTTTCCCAATGAGATCTAGCTGGATTTTCACAAAATTGAGATAGCGATGCAACGCTAAAAGCAATATCGGGTCGTGATCTAGATGCTATGTACATTAGACATCCTAAAAGATTTCGATAAGGCAACTTTTGCATAAAAGCCTTTTCTTGATTTGATTTGGGACATTCAGTCTTGTTGGGAACTATGCCTGGAGCTAGAGGTATATAAGTTTTGCAAAAAACATTACAATTAAATCTTCTTACACATTTTGTAATGTAGTCCGATTGACTAATAAATGCTCCTTTATCTGTGCAATTAAATTTAACCCCTAAAAGCTGGTCAATTGGACCAAGGTCCTTAACATCATAAATGTTCTTAATTAATTTAACTACTTCCTGCAGTGTTTCTTCATTTTTAGCATATATTGGGATATCATCCACATAAACTTGAACAATTGCTCTATTTTGATAGTTATATACACATACTATCCCCGGTATTTCTTCAAATCCCGCTGTTAGCAGCTTTTGATGCAACTCATTATACCAACATCTTCCACTTTGATGAAGCCCATAAATGGACTTATGAAGTTTTAAAACATAAGTTTCCTTACCTCTGACTTCGTAACCTGTTGGTTGTTTCATATATAGATCTTAATCAATATCACCATACAGATAAGCACTTTTCACATCAAGTATGCAGTGATTCCAACCTAGCAATACTATAAATAAAAGAATAAATAATCGAATTGATATGAAGTTAGTTACAGGGCTATACGTTTCTTCATAATCTCTTCCTTCATACTGCTTATTGCCCAATGCCACAAGCCTTGCTTTATAGTTTGCTACATGTCCCTCACTGTTCCTTTTGATTGTAAAAACCCATCTAGACCCTATTACTTTAACATCTGGGGGTTTCGGAATAAGTGACCACACTTTACGTTCTTTCATGGTTTTTATCTCTGCATCCATTGCGTTTTGCCATTTATCTGCTTCCGGCAACATCTTCGCTTGAGCAAACGACTTTGGTATTTGTATATCTGTGCAATACATTTCCCCTAATACTTCTCCACATGCACATTCATCTTCATTTAATACTTCAGAATCCTTACTTGTTTCCTCTTTCTCGTCATTATCGACAACTGCCTTTTCCATCTCTAATGTGTGCTCGGATTTATCATTAGTTGAAAAGTTAAAGTCCTCAATATCGTAATTTAGATTGTGTTCCTGACAATATTTATCTGCTTCATTTTTGCTTCTAAGAGTCGTTCCATCAGATGTTATGTAATAAATATCAAGTCTTCCTTTGCTAGCCCCATGTTTCCTTTCCTTCCAAATTCTTGTAAAAGAAATTTTGTCATCGGAACCGTTTTCACTTGATGAGGTTTCTGGATCACTGTGCGGCATAGTCTCACTACTTTCTTTACTAGAAGTACTAGGCTGAGGATTTGCATCTATCTCATCTATTTCCCAATTTATTCTATGGTTTAATTTTTGAAGCATATTGGTTTCTACTGGCATAACCTCGTTTCCCATCTTATTTTCATCAAAAGTCACATTTCTAGATTCTATAATAGAGTTTTCGCTTGGAAACCAAATCCTGTAACCACTTGTTCCCAATCCATAGCCAACAAATATACCTCTTTTCCCTCTTGGTTGAAATTTATTTCTTTTGTTAGGGGGTTGGTGAACGTAGGCTATACAGCCCAGTCTCTTTAAATGTTTGACGTTTGGCTTTCTGCCATACCACCTCTGAAATGGAATGCATTGAATAGTCTTATGCAATGTACGATTCCTAAGGTAGTTAATAGCCATTGCTGCTTCTATCCAATGATAATCTGGTAATTTAGTGGATTGAAAATAACTCCTAACACCTTCTAAAAGTGTCCTGTTATATCTTTCAGCGACCCCATTCATCTGCGGTGAATATACACTTGTTCTTTCATGTTTAATTCCCAATTCTCTTAATACATTAAAAATTCTTTGATTACAATACTCTAGGCCATTATCACTCCTAATCACTTTAACTTTCTTATTTGTTTGTCTTTCTACCAGAGTTATAAATTCTTTAAGTTTAGGAAATACTTCATCTTTTGTTTTTAGGGGGAAACAAAATGCACGCCTACTAAAGTCGTCTATAAATGTTAAAATATATCTGTATCCTTTCATTGATGTTACTGGGGCTATATCTTTAAGACTACATATATCTTTAAGACTTTCTTGAAAAATCAAAATTCTGGTACAATGTTAGGAAGAATGTCAGCAAATGTAGTTCACATACTCAGAGGAGCAGAAATGACTCATTTTGAACTAATAACAAAGTATCTACTCATGAAACACCCAGTTTCCATGTGCTACCCTCCATTTCGAACTGACTTTATCACTCTACTGAATGCCATGGATAAGATGTTCACTCATCCTATGACAATTTGGCCATACTTAAAATTGTATGCGTCTGAAGAAGATATTCAATTCCTGAACAGAAGACATTTTGAAAGACTTACCTCCCTAGCAAGGGCCTTTGGAGTGGAAGAACAGACGTCATTAAAGAACTATGACGGTGTGCTTCAAAACACTTCGGACATTCAAGCAGCAAAAAAATTCATCGAGGCTACAGAGAATGCTGCAGCTCGAGGAGATCAGGATGCTTTGTTTCTTGTTAATCATGGAAGATCTCAAGCAGAAGCAGTATCCAACCTTGCTAAAGGTCTTATGCCCCCAGAGACAGATCTGGATCCAACTCCTCATCAATGATATATGTAATTGTACTGCAGTGAAGCAACAAAATACTAACTTTAGCTGAACTGTAACTTTAACTTGAAGTGGAACTTTAATGTGTGCTTCAATAAGGGTTTGTTTACATCTTTGAGGAAGGCTTACTTATGCATTTTAAGTTGTAAATTAAGTTTTAAGGAATATAATTATGTTTTACTAGATTGATATTTGCTTTTAAAGATATTATTTGAAAATGAAATAAAGGTTTGGGAAACATAAAAGAAATGTGTTAACCAACAGGTAGGTTTTCTCCAGATGTAACGTGAATACGCGTTAGAACCCCTTAGAAAGTCCTCCTACCAAGGCACCCCCCTGGCAGATCGCCCTAGTGTAGCGTTGCCATAATCACACACAACAACAACAACTGAAAATTATTTGTCTGCAAGATTATTTATGTTTGATACTTAGCAAGATCATTCATGTTTGATACGCAATTTTGATGTCGGTCCTATACACGGAGCATAAAGCAAAATTGCATCCCCTTCGCGATTTGACGATACACGGAGATTCCTTTGTAAAAGATTCAACGAAAACTTTATTATATTTGTTTATGTTTAATTTTCGACATTTCAAATTAATATTTCACAACTTCAAACTACACTGGACAATTTCATCAACACGTGTTTGTGATTGAAAGTTGTTCTTGCGCTTGCGCTTACGGATGGGAGCCAAGTGGTATTGGGAGGGAGATATTTCTAAACGAATGCGCATCCACCTCCGTGCATGCGCAGCAGCAAACTTTGCCAAAGCATGGCCACTCGGCATGTCGATTACGAACGCTCCCATCCCACTTCTCCTAACACGTCACAAGCCAAGCCGCGGGTGGGAGGGAGAAAAAAAAATCTGTGAGCCAATCATAGCTTTCGGAGATCGGAGGAAATTCCTATTCCTATTTTCCCTCTCGGGTTAACAGTAACACAGCGTATCAGTGCAAGGCAGAAAAGGTAGGGGAGGGGGGGGAGTTAGCATAAATATGGAAAATAAAACGATCTAGTGTTTTTACGTTCGACGTAAGTCAATTGGTGATTTAAATTTTAAAATACTCCACAAAACCACTAAATTTTAAAACATAGTAAATAAAATCACATCAGCCTAAATTTGCCAAAAAATCGTACAATTTTGCCTTGCGGCCGTATAACCGTACAACTAAGCTAAAATCCGTACATTGTACGGCCAAACCGTACAAGTTGGCAGGTATGCATACAAGACCATTGGATCAGTGAATGGAATAGAGAAATAGACAATAAATTGTATCAGATACACCCATCTCTCAACCAGTGGCACTCTCATCCCAATTGCAAGCATGATGTCATTCTGACACGTCTCCGCATCGGACACACGAGACTAACCCATAAACACTTAGTGCTAGGTGAACCTGCTCCGGAGTGCCCCCATTGTCATACTGACCTCACCATTCGTCATCTTTTAACCTCATGCACTGCTTTTAATAG
>JAWZYV010019839.1:0-30175 GCA_038373885.1 Cheiracanthium punctorium | reverse complement strand
AGCCGACAAACTTGAGATAGTCAGCGAGATTTTGGGGATAGCCAAAGTAGTCATTGACCCCAGACTTTCAATGAATTGAATGCATCTATACACCTCAATGTATTTAAAGTCATTTGGCTCACCATGTAAATAAATTCTCAGTCGATTGCTGTCAAAAAAGATATTGAAAACAGTTAGATATTACAATAGTTCTAAATACAAAGTTAAAAAATCTATTGGTTAAAGTTTTAGAGTTATACAAAATAGGAAATAATTTTTGGCGCCAAATTTGGCGATATTTCGGCGAAACTCGTCAATGTCGACGACATTTGGCGAGATTTTAAGCATAAACCAAACAATGACAGATTATCGCCAAATTTGGCGATATTTCGCCAAAACTCGCCAAGAACGATGACAAATGGCGATACTTTGGGCATGGACCAAATGACTGACTATCGCCAAATTTGGCGATATTTCGCCAAAACTCGCCAAGGTCGAGGACAGACGGCGAGATTTTGGGTATGTACCAAACAATGACTGTCTACAGTTGTATTATAATGAAGATGTCCATAGACATTAAGGTACTGAAATTCTTTTCGGTGGTCCTGTAAATAAACTCTCCAGTAGATTGGAACCAAAAATCGAGATGCACAACTAGATGATACAACATTCTTATATATGAAATTTCATAATAGTTTTTGAGATTTGAGAGTTAAATATGCACACACGTACACCAAAAGTCGCCAAGCTTGGCGACTTTTGGCATAGTTCTTGAGGGAGGCACGTGACCGTGGTCGGACCATTACCTAACTTATGTGGTAGGACCGTATTATGCTTGAAATGGATGAATGCCCCTAAAATTGCTATTGACCGTAATGTATTGGAAATCTTTTGAGTGTTCCTGTAGCAGAACTATAAATTATAAAGACAGTTTTTTTAATGGAGAAATTCATTTTCTAACTCTTTACAGTATATATCACTTCTGAGTCGTTTGAAATAGCCCAATACCTCTAAAAAACGCTTTGATGAATTTCGGCCCATAGAGCGTAATGTATTTCGAATCTTTTGGGCGGTCCTGTAGATAAACTATTCAGTCGAATGGAACCAAAAGGGAGGTGCACAACTAGATGTTACAACAATCCTAAATATAAAGTTTCAACATTCAACGCCTAACAGTTTTTGAGATATGCGAGTTTAATGAATTTCGGCCCATTGAGTGTAATGTATTTCGAATGTTTTGGGCAGTCCTGTAGATAAACTATCCAGTGGAATGGAACCAAAAGGGGAGGTGCACAACTAAATGTTACAACTATCCAAAATATGAAGTTTCGATATTCTACGCCTAATAGCTTTTGAGTTAGGCGAGTTTAATGAATTTCGGCCCATAGAGCGTAATGTATTTCGAATCTTTTGGGCGGTCCTGTACATAAACTATCCATTCGATTGCCACCAAAAGGGGAGGTGCACAACTAGATCATAGAACAATCCTAAATATCAAATCTCAACATTCTACGACCAATAGTTTTTGAGATATGCGAGTTACATACATACGTACGTACGTACAGACGGCATGGAAAAACTGGCCACAGTAGACTCGCCACTGGTCAAAATGAGTTGCAGACGCGTTAATATGATCGTGCATGCTAGCCTACGATGAGATGCATCGAAAAAAGTTTTTAAATTAAATTTAGAGGTAGTCAAAATCGGTTTTTATGTCGAAATTTGGCCCCCAAAATTTTTCGGGATCACATTACTTCCTTATACTACGTACAAGGAAGTAATAATTTATCATCAGTCATAAATGTACTTGACCATAGAATTAAAAAAAAAAAAAAAGATTCTATATTTCCAAATATGGAAATTCTTCAAAATAAAATACAATTATACTACGAAATTGATTTCAAAATCAGTCGTTTGTCTCGATTTTGGCCAGTATTGCCCCACATGAGTGTCGCGCTATTGAAAGTTTTAAAACGTGCGCTGTTTTTAAAGTTTATATTATGCTTATTTCCCTATTAGTAGAGTCTATAAATCACACATAACATTATTTTAATTTTGATTCAACCCATGGAAAAATAAAAGAGGACTATATTCCGTGTACGGTGCATTGTTTACATATCAATGTTTTTGTTTACAAATCATTGGCGAACAATCTGACGCTAGAGTGAGCGATGCACCGCCAAAGTGAAGTTACCCGCCGGTGGTAGTTGTGACTGGCAACCATAAAGAATACGTGTTTCGTCAGGTTTGGGAATTTGAAATGGTTTCTGTTATGGATGGAAGGGAATGAAATGTGTTATGTTAATATATGAAACGAATTTGTGCGTGTTTGTTAGAAATATAGTGTGATATAAAGCTAAATAAAAGAAAGCATGTGGTGTTACGTTATAAGTCGGTGGGTGTTGGGGACATTCCTGAGCGGTTATTTAAAAAATATATAAAGGTAAGTGCTCTTTTTTAACGAATCTTTGCAATGTTTATGGTTTTTAAAGCGAATTTTAAATGGATAGTTGATGTGTTTATGTTTTCGCAAGTGCTATTTACGTGCTATTCTAAAAATACTGACTTTATAAGAGGTGTACAATTAGGTTGCTTAATCCACTGTTGTTCTTTTAGTTAAAAACGGTCCACTGGTTGCATAGTTTACATAGCTGTACAACTAGGTTGCTGAATCCACTGAGGTTTTTTTAGTTAAAAACGGTCCACTGGTTGCATAGTTTACATAGCTGTACAACTAGGTAGCTGAATCCACTGAGGTTTTTTTAGTTAAAAACGGTCCACTGGTTGCCTAGTTTACATAGCTGTACAACTAGGTTGCTGAATCCACTGAGGTTTTTTTAGTTAAAAACGATCCACTGGTTGCATAGTTTACATAACTGTACAACTAAGTTGCTTAATCCACTGTATTTTTTTTAGTTAAAAACGGTCCACTGTTTGCTCATTTTAAATTGCCTGTTACTGAATTTGCAGACGTTCTTTTGTTTAAGAATGGACGTTGTATTTTGTTTTAATGTTTTTGTAAGTGGAATGTATGTTCCATTTTAATGTGTTAAAATACTTTGCTGATCGTGCAAAATGGTTGGCGACAGTCGCTGGAGCTTGGCGGTTGCCAAGCTCCAGCGGCTGTCGCCGTGTTTACATGGGGTGCGCACCGGCTTGTATGATTTTACCATAAAAGAAACAGATCGGCATCGGCTACTTATCGATCTCGCCAGAAAACGGCGTGACAACCATAACAGTCACTTCAAACTTTAGTCATAACCAGCGCAAGGCACATTGGCTGAATGGTTAGGACGCTGGCTTCGCAACCCTTAGGTCCCGAGTTCGATCCCAGCCGTGGACTCTTGATGGAAACAGATTAAAATAACTTGAAACTTCAGCATAGAGGGTAAAATGCGTGGAAAAATAAAATATGTGGGGCGAGTTCGCCGACGGGGCGCCCCGTGTATTTAGGAAATTTTTTTAAGCTTGAAATTAAGCTTGCTATGTCAAGCCTAATGCAAACTGGGCAAGTGTAAACTTGAACACTTGATTCAAGCTTGCATTAAGCTTACACGCTAGAAATTTTCAAGCTTAATTCAAGTTTATTGACTTGATAAATCAAGCTTGCCGCAAGTTTGATGCAAGTTTGCTGTGCTGTCTGGGACGCTACACTAGGGCGATCTGCCAAGGATGGAAGGGTGCCTCCGTAGGAGGACTTTCTAAGAGGTTCTAACGCGTTTTCACGTTACATCTGGAGAAAAGCTACCAAAACTCCCGACCGTTAGATCGACAGCCCTGCGATGGGACTCAAACCCGGGAATTTCACACTTCGGCCGTCGACCATTTTCAGGGACATAACCTCTGTGCCATGGTGAGGCCACTCACAGTGCTGAAGGGAATCGATTTGGTTCCAAGGAAGTGGAATCCAAAAATACGATTTGTTGTAGGTGACTCAATCCCATGTTATCGGAGATACATGCGACAAAACACAACTACAAAAACAATGCGCAAAATTGCCTACATAATTTTCATAACTGCATCACGGTATGAAATGAATCGAAATAATCGAACTTTCTAGAAGTCGTTCCATCACTGCCATTAAGAACTTTTTTAGCAATCTCAAATATCAACATTTTTACGATTCTATCGCGTTAAGTGGACGACTGATTTGAGATTCTGATCATGTGGAAATAAAGCACTGCAAGAAAACGGTGTTGGTATTGTAGCGTCTTCTACTTGCTTGCGAAATTGTGGTGTAAAAGACGAAAAAGAAACAAGCCTCAAGGACAGCCGGAATCTAAAACTTCTCTTTAAAAAAAGAAATACAGAGAACAAATTAAGAGGAAAAGTGGTTTAGTAACCAGCTAACGAGGTACAAGCGTATAAAAGACAGCTTTACCTGAATCCATGTTTACATTTCTTTTCAAAAGGGGCAAGGCAGATTTATCAAAAGAGCCATTTTCTGTTGAGAGAAAGGGCAATTTTTCCGACATCCTGCTGGATTCTTTCTCTGCAGTGACATTATTATTATTAGGTTGTAACGAAAGTTTCCCGCCACCGCAAACTTCGTCAGTGGCGGATCCAGAGTCAGGGCTTCTCGTCAGTGGCGGATCCAGAAAAAAGTTCTGGAGGGGGCACAACATATTTTTGTCTTCTTTTCTTCACAGAAACATTTGAATTTACAAAATACGTCATTATTCTATAGTGTAAACTTAGTTCATCTGGGGGGGGCACGTGCCCCTGTGCCCCCCCCTCTGGATCCGCCAATGATTCTCGTTGGCGTATTTGCTCATATTTTGTCAAACGATTTTTGGCATTTGAAAGAAAGA
This sequence comes from Cheiracanthium punctorium, assembly GCA_038373885.1. Taxonomy (NCBI): domain Eukaryota; kingdom Metazoa; phylum Arthropoda; class Arachnida; order Araneae; family Cheiracanthiidae; genus Cheiracanthium; species Cheiracanthium punctorium. Next base: position 25,385 of record JAWZYV010019839.1, on the reverse strand, counting down.
GGTTTACTTTATAACACTGTGTTGTGAAATCTGCAAAAAATATAGTTATCATTAAGTATAAGGTGTCTCAAATAGAACTATCACTCTAGAGGATTAGAACCATCCTTTACTTCCAGTTGTGTTGCAAAAAGTCAGCTACATAATATCAACGAATTATGAGTACAGCTTTAAGTACTATTGTTGTATCATGTGACACTGTGCAGGTTTGGTACCGAGAGTTCAAAAACAGTTATCTAAGGAGTTAGAAGTTAGTATTTCAAGCAGATATGGCGGAAAACTTTCGTTACAACCTGATATTAACCTATTTCCTGAAAATATATATATAGAAGTTCTACTGTATATATATATTGTATAGTCCGCTCGCACTACCAACAATAATTCTGTTTTAATTCTATGGAGAAGTCTAGTCGATTAGGAAGTCAATCCCCTCCCTTTCTGTTCACACATTCGAAAGTAAACTGGCAGGTTTTTACACTAAAGACAGCTTTCCGCTTTGTCCTTTTTTTTTTTTCAATAAAGCTTAAAAGTTAACTTTTGCTCAGCACGTAGGCTTTAGCATTAAATACACTCGAAGTTAGTCCATTCCTCGTGATTTCAATATCCAACTATAACCGAAGAAAGCAGATAAATCACAGTATAATACAGCTTACATTACCAAAACAAAATTTTCACACGGCCGTATTCACCAAGTACTGGACAGCCGTTTTAACCCCTTCAGACGTTAAATAGACATCCAATATACATCCATACGACATCTGACCCTCGTTTCGGGGGGGTTAACACGGGTGTCCAGTACTTGGTGAATACGGTCGGAAGCAGTGGCGTAGCCAGAAATTTTTTATGTGGGGGTAACGACTACTGCAGGTCACATATATGTATAAGTGTGTGTGATAAGGGAGTGAAGAATATACGTTTTGTACGGCAAAAAATTCCTCATGGGGGGGAGGGAGGGGGGTTGTGATCCCCCTTGGCTACGTCACTGGTCGCAAATGTAATAAACCAAGCCATAGTTACAGTGAATGTACTAAAATGGAATAACGCCAGGTTTTTAGTCCCATTAAGTACGTGGAATTTTAATGCGTACGCATGTACATCGTACATGTCATGGTGCGCAAGTATTTATACTACCCCGCACTAAAAAAAAAAAAAAAAAAAAGTTACATTGCGTAAGCTAGAACATCCCCCCCCCCTTTTTTTATTTCAGTTAACAATGCTTTGCACTGTTTACCAATTCTTGTTGCGTGTTGTTTGAAAGTCTCTTAGCAACATGCAATAAAATGTATCTTTGAATGGCGAGCATTGCAAAGCTGTCAAAAAGTACACATCCCATGTTTTTTACGTTATAAAGGAAATGGGATGCTAAAATTAAGTTCTACAAATAGGCTGTGCAGTAAATAGTTCAGAAAAGAAAGCGCTCCTGAAAGCAGGCATGAATACTCTTAATGCAAATTTACAGTGGCGGGAAATGTCCCATAATTAAAAATAACCGCATTTAAATTAAAAGTGTATATCACCGAAAATCAATCAGAAAAAGTTGCAATTTTTAGGATCTCTTGATAAAAACATAAATATTTCTTTTAGCTGAAAAAATAAAGAAAGAAAGAAAGAAAAAAGTAAGAAAATCTGAAACACTTTCAGATTTTAAATACGCACTAAAGTGCCATTAAAAGCGTATCATAATGCATGCGTCTTTCCTATTTTCTTCCCTTATTCCCTTAAGTTGAAAGTGTATCATTATTCGTGAGCGTGCCTTATTTTCTTCCTGATTCCATAAAGCACATCTTTGGAATCTAAATCTGTCTTGAAAGCGCCTACTAGAACTGTTTTACAATCTTCGCCAAGCATATTGCAACTCTAACTTCACCGTTTTAAAAATTTCAAGGGCGATACTTTATATTTGGAATGCGCATCATAATAAATGAGTGTGCCATGTCTGACTTTCTCGAATTGATTTCTACCAACCTTAATTTAGAATTAAAATGGCGATTTGGAGGAACATGTAAGTACAGCATTCCGTTACATTTTTATTTATTTTGGGTTTCCAATCAAAGTAGTTTTAATAATTAAGTGTCTCTAGTTCTTGTTGCTAACTTGTGCATAACTCCTAGAGACCCATGACTGCAAAGCTCGACAAAGTTCTGCGATTTTTTAGTTTGTCGAGAATGGGAGCGTTAAAATAAGAATCAACTCTTCCTTGTTCCATAAAAATCTTTTGGAATCGAAATCTATCTTAAAATAGCCTACTGAAGCTGTTTTACAATCTTCGCCAAGCATATTCCAACTATACTTCACCATTTTAAATACTGTTTGGAATGGGCATGCTAATCCATGAGTGTGCCGCGTTTTTCTTTCTAGTTCCGTAAAACACATCTTTGGAATTGAAATCTATATTAAAATAGCCTACTAAAAACTAATTTAGAATCTTCGCCAGGCATATTTAAACTACATTTTCCTAGTTTCCAGCCAACGGAAAATATCGCTAATCTTGGTTCGGTTTTGAAGTTATTTTTTGGCAGCAAATGTGGCGATCAATTATCCAAAATTGCTAACCTTGTGCGATTTTCAAGATTTTAATCTTCACCCCCCCCCCTAAAAAAAAGAAAACACCTCTGCGTTATTTTGCAAACACATTTGAAAAGATGTTCACCGTGACAGTTCATGCCTACAAAACCTGCCAACAAATCATGTCTACAAAGTCACGTAGACAAAAATCTAGGACTGAACGAAATAGCACCCTAGTGCTAATAAATAAAAATCTGAAACACTTTTATATTTTAAATACGGACTAAAGTTCTATAAATAAGTGGATTATAATACGCTTTTATATTTTTAATATTAAAAAGCGTATTATAATCCATGCGTCTTCCTTATTTTTCTTCCTTATTCCATTAATTGGAAAGCGTATCATTATTCATGAGTGTTCTTTATTTTTCTTCCTTTTTCCATGAAACACTGTTGGAATGTGTATTATAATATCCATGAGTGTACCGTATTTGTCTTAAATAAAAAACTTCATTGAAACTGAAATCTATATTAAAATAACTTACTAAAATTGTTCTACAATTTTCGTCAGGCATACTCCAACTGTACTTCTCCTTTGTAATAAACTGCAGGGTTTGTTAGTTTCTTGCCAAATATGGAAGTTTCAGTTTTGGGGACTTACTTTTTGGTGCCAAACTTGGCGATAAATCATCAAAAGCGCAAACCTTGGCGACTCCCCGTCACTGGTAACCCTATTGAAAATGCAATGAAAACGGGTCGATGCAAATCATGTCTACAGAAATCTCCAAGAACTATGTCGACAGAAAATTACGGCGTGAACGAAATAGCACTCTAGTGCTAATGACAGTTCGAAAAATCACCACCAGATGGCATTTAATTCGAAAACTAGTACAAAAAATTCAAATTGAATACGAAGATATTTTAGAACTTAGGAAAGTGTTGGAAATAACTTATTTCCTTTTGACTACTGCACCGTGGCTAAATATTACTTTACAAGAAGTCAAAGCCCGTTGTGAAGGCAATTACAACGGGCGCTAGAAGAAACATTTGACGAAAATATGTCTACACACAATATATTGAGTCTTCGTCCGCCTAAAATAAATTACTCCACATTCAATTTTAATTATATATCCAAATCGAATTTCATGCTCTTCTGGAAACATGCGGAAACTTTTTCGAACGATTTCATTTTGTGTAAACAGCCCCTCTTATATTAATGCTTTATGCAGACGATAGCATTTTAATGAAAAAAAAATTAACTATGTTATCTGGAAAAACTGTTTTAAAGGAATTGGAATTCAACTTTCGGCTCAAAGCCTGGGGACCGAGACTTCAGTAATGATGTCATGTCAATTGCAACAGCAAATTTTGTCACGCAAATAATTCACTTTTTACGCTCTCGGAAATCAAATGGAGCTGAAAATAGCAAAAATATGGCTTAAAAATGAGGGAACAGGTGTATTTTCATATATATATATATATATATATATATATATATTTCGAAAAAAGTTGTTAGATCCCTGTATTTTGGATTGTTTTATCCATTTAGGGATTATGGAAGATCTTGTATTATGGATTATTGTAAGTTATGTGTTACGGATTATTGCTAAGTAAAATAATTGATGATAAAGTTTCTGAAGTACAACACTTAAAGTAATCCATAATACAGGGATGTCGCGATTTTATTTTCATTTTTGGTACAATGATCTTTAACCCATTTGTGCCTGGATATTTTTGCGACTTTCTTCGATTTTTACTGATAACAGAAATAATAGATCAATTTCTGATGTCAACTTCTTGAACAAGGAATGATTTATTTTAAAATCATTTTGCATAAAAATCGAAATATCAACATTCTACTGGGTCATGTTAAAATATTGTGCGGAGTTGAGGCTCAATACTCATGAATAAAGGCTAGGAAAAATAAATAACGTTTTCGACTAATAGCGAAAATGCCGTCCCAATAAAGGGATGCTAGGAACAAATGGGTTAAGAGTCTGAAAATATTCTAACCGCTCAATAATCAATGTCGTCATCATTACTTCTACTGCATTGGAATGGAGAATTTCCGAAACAATTCAGAAATCGAATTTGAAAACGACGAAACATGACTGAAATCAGTGAAAGAAAGCCGAACAAACAAAAGCGACCTTACCCTAGTAGCACAACTAGTGCTACTAGGGTACGTTGGAAACACGTTTTTTGACGTTAATAAACGTGTTTTAAACGTCTTTCAGACTAATTGTGCTACTAGGGTATAGGCGATTACAGTATTTAGACTTGATATCCGATAATGCATAACATAGAACTCCTATTCAGTGAGTGGGGACTTTAGAAAAGTGACCTGCTATGCGGGTGATCTTGTATCGGGGGCCTTATCATCACGGTTGGTCACTTTACATAAAAGTTTTAATTTTTTGTCTTGAATACTGTTGCAGAATAATGTGCTTGCTTCCTGGGTTCGTCGTTCTAAAGTACAGTAGGTGTAGAAAACTCTAGTAAAGAGTCCACTGGTCAGGATGGAACACGAACTAGCTTCTAGAACTTATGGTTTTGTACAACTCTCAGTTGTACAAAATTCACAAGCACAATCAGACGGTAACGTGCTTACAACAGTCCGCTTTGCACAGAAGCTTTCACAAATGCTGTATTTCTCACACAAAATAGAACACTTCCACAGGCAAAAATTCAGTGGAAATATACGAGGCGTATCGTCAGCAGTCCCTCAAGCCTCAGCAATGAAGAATTTACAGACAGCACTTAAAAACAAAGCTTCAAAAAGGCAAGCGAAAATACCGCTTCTATAGCGTCAATACAAAGTTTTCACGGACATCTGCGCTCTGATCAAGCAGAAACACGACTGATTGAACTGGGCGACCAGCTCCGCTTTTATACATGACGCAGAAGCTATTAGAAATTTCCCGAAGATTCTCCTTAACGGTGTATTTCGAAAAAATTCATGTGGTTTTGGTACATAAGTACAAATAAACTAATTATGCTAGGCACTTCAAAATTTTGAAACTGTCTCTTTACAAGCTGATCTACATACTGAAGGTAACGATGAGTTTTATATCAGTTTCAAAACCTTTAGAAAACATTCTTAAAAATCGGAAATTTTCGCAAAACGTGTCACTCTTCGAAAAATCTTGCAGGTTAGATCCATGCTTAAGAATTTTTTTTGAAATCTCGGAAAAGCCACAGCTTTTTCGCTTATTGCAGTGTGTAAAGCAGCTTATTAAGAACCATCTGGAGTTTTTTGGAGACCATGGTGCTATTAGTTTATTTCAATTTGTGTACACAGACTAAAAATAAGGGGGTTTTTTCCTTCGCCATACACCCTTAAAGGGCGAATTTTGATTACGTCATAGGAATACAGCTGAATCATTAGCCTATTATGTGATTTTAACGCAGAAAAACGAACTTTTACACCTCCCATTGGGAAAATAGCGCCAAATGGCCGAAATGCCGCCAAGCTTGGCGACTTTCCGGCGGAATATCACCAAATCTGGCGCCAAAAATAAGTCCCCAAATGTGAGGTTAGTGAAGGCCTGGGACCCATATTTCTCGAGATTTCTAGAAAATGCCATAGGAACCAATGGAAAAACATAAAACTCTATCTCGCGTTCTAGTTAACCGATTTTCATGCAACAAAATGCAAAATTTAACTATTCGACGCATAGAACACGAATTTTAAACTGTTTTAAACCTCAAAACAGCGGGTTGGCTTGAAAATTCGTAACAATAAGCTCTCATTTTTTAAATTAATTATTATTATTATTATTTTGCGATCGCTGCTGTTGGGAATGTTTAAAAGCAGGTGTGTGTGTGGGGGGGGGGGGGGGGACACACCCAGTCTGTTCGAAGGTTAATAAGAAGTTTCTGCGTCAAGGACGAAAACATACCCACCAAAGACAAAAATTGTAAAAAATCCATTATCTCATCTTTATAATAGCGTTCCGCTCGAATATCTCTCTATTGTTCAATTGAAGAGGCATTTCACTTATGAAAGCGATTCAATTAAAAACACATTCTAGAAGTCTTATTTCTAAAACGCAGGCAATTAACTACGGTAGATTTCGTGTTGTGATTAAACGGATCTTTTCCACTTTCCGTATAAGGAAAGGACTGTCATCGTCGCAAAAATCCCATTGTGAGATTTTGATGTATTTACGCGCTTTGAGGTCTTCTGATTTCATTTATGCTATTTTTACGGTGATGTATAATAGATGTTAAGGCGGTTATTTTTTAAACAGTTAGTGATCGAAACATACTTCCAGTTAGAAAAATTCGTCAAATTAAGAGTAGCTTTCAGATATGGCATTTTATTTTATTTTTTACTGGGGGTTGTATACATATTAAAGTACGAAATTTAATCTTTATAAGGTCCCTCCTTTCCTACCCTTGGAAGAATGTTGCTCTTTGTCTAAGAAAAATAATAAAACAAATCCCGTGTCTCTAAGTGGAACAGTTAGCGAGAAAATTAATTTTGAAAATGATGACTTAAACCACTTTACCTACTGTGTTGGTATCAGTTTTCCGACGAAAGAATCTTTACTATAAGGAACCCACTATGACTTGATAAAATATAAATAAAGCTCGCATTGCCGGGAATAGCAATTAAACGCTTTCCAATGTGGGAAATTAACAGGTGCAGTTTTACCTAAAATGAAACAACAGTGAACTTTCCGACCATTGTTTGTCAAAAAATAACGTATTTTTCTCAGAAAATCGACAAATTTTTTTTGTAATGTAATTAAAATTCGTAGTTTAAAAATTCTACTTTATTTCTTGGATGAGATTTTTGGAGACAGGCCCATTGTATACGAAATTTGCTTAAGAAATTTGACAAAAATTTCAACACTTTTCATAACGTGATTATTAACAGCTACATGAAGACAACGTTTTTGACCCCCACATCGCTATGTGACTCTGATTCCTTATTATGTGCCCTATCTTCCATAATATTTTGTTGAAAGAAATTAGATACACCCTGTATATATATATATATGTATATATATATATATATATATATATATATATATATATATATATATATATATATATATATATATATATATATATATATATATATATATATATATATATATATATATAGAGAGAGAGAGAGAGAGAGAGAGAGAGAGAGTTATATATACCGTGTTTACTTGCGTAATACTCGCACTTTTTTGCCAATATTTAATGGTGAAAGTCTAGATACGACTATTATGCGGTGAAAACTATTACATAATATTGTAACTCTAAAGCTATTTTTTCTCATTCAAAATGGGGGCAAGACTATTATGCGAGAGTGACTATTACGCGTATACACACAGTATATCCTAACTAATATTATAAATGCGAAAGTGAGTTTGTTTGTTTGTTTATGACGCTTTCACGCCTAAACCGCTGAATAAATTATGATGAATTTTGGTTTTAGATACAGATGGGACCCTGGAGAAGGTTATAGGCTACTTAGAATTTTAGATTTTTAATTACTTCTTTAATTATTAATTAAAAACCGTTTTTACGTTGCCATGCTTGGCGAGTTTGGCCCGTATCAAGTGATTCATGTTTTGAGCTAACAAGAATGCTATTACTTCATTGAAGAAGCACGTGCATCTGAAAAACATTAAATAATACGGAAACTATGCCAGTTTTATGCCAAATCTATCTATCTCTAATAATAAAAATGAATGTTCTCCAGACAAATCTACAGAAAGCAGAGCTTTAAAAATTTGAGCATGACTGGGCCCATGACTTCGGTAAAGTGTACCTGAGGCTCAGAATTACTTTTCTAACTATTAATTAAAAACCGTTTTATCGCCCGCACAAAATGATTTATGCTTTTGAAATAAAGCAGAAATTCTATTTGCAGAATCACATGCATTTGGAAAACATAAATTAATATGGAAATTATGTTGATTTTACGCCAAATTAAAAAGCATAAATAAAGAAAAGTGTACTTACGTATTATCCCGGCGGTCCGCCAAGACGAGCGATTTTTTAACGAGATAAATGCCGAGCACATGAAATTATTAATGGTTTTGAATACGATTAGCAACAGTTTGGCCTCGAAAAAACAGTTTGGCGGGAATGACCGCCGGGATAATACGTAAGTACCAAGAAAAGTCCAGATGTGTTTCTTAAGGTTCATAAATTTCCAAATCCTACCAATAATATAAATGTGTACGTTTATGTGTTTGGATGTTTTTGACTGAATCACAAAAAATGGTTGGAAAAATTTTTAATGAAGATAGCTTATGCCCTGGATTAACATATAGGCAACCTTTCAAGCATATAGCATAAATAATTCTTTTACAAAGACACTCAAAATAATTCTAATGCATTGCGCTCTATGGAAATTTTGTAGCTACTAAACCGATTTTAAAACTTTTTTCACTGGTTGAAAGTCCTTGGCCTATATGGTCCTAGGCCTATATGGGAAATTCGTCTGTGTGGAATTTTCTAAGGAATCCTAGCCCGTATTTTCGCGAGGTTTTTCGAAAAAAACACGGAAAACTGCGAGCGGCTAGGTCGATAGGCGCGACCGGTGATTGAACCTTACCTGGCACCTCCCGACTTCCAGGTTTGAGAGCAGACCCTCTTAGACACTGCGGGGACCCTGAGTGTTATAGGCTACCTTTTATGCATATATCACAAATAGTTCTTTTACAGGGATACTCATAAGAATTACATTACGCTCTACGTGTATCTCTGTAAGTACTGAACCGATTCCAAAACTTTTTTCACTGATAGTAAGCTACACTATTCTTGAGTATTATAGGCTAAAATTCATGCATGTAGCGCAAATAGTTCCTTTACAGGAACACTCAAAATAATTCTAATACATTACGCTCTATGGGCATCTCTTCAGGCGCGTAGCCAGGAAAATTTTTCGGAGGGGGATGTGCGCCTGGAAATTTTTTCGGGGGGGGGGGGGGTTATGAACTTATATGTGTATAAATAGACGGAATTTCATCAATAATCAAAAAATTTCGGGGGGGATATATCCCGATATCCCCCCTCATGCCTACGCCCCTGTCTTTAACTACAGAACCGATTCTAAAACTTTTTCGCTAATAGAAAGCTGCACTATTCCTGATTAACACAGGCTAAAATTCATGCATATAGCATAAATATTTCTTTTACAAGAACACTCAAAACAGTTCGCAAATAGTGTCGTAACTGTCTCTATTCGCCAAATGCCTGAAAAAAAATCTAAATTTAGTAGTTCTGCATACTCTTATTTTAAATGAAGTATACTACCATGCATTATACTTCATTTAAAATAAGTAAAAAGCAAATAACATTTAAATGCAGTTTCTTTAGTCGCAAACATATGTGTTATTCACACATGCTTCGTTTCTCTCGGGACCTAATTCTGAAGCCGACGCGGACCAAGTCGCGGGTAGCCGCGTATACAGGTATAGTAGTATATACAGGGTGATTTGCTATCAGACTGACAAACTTGCAGGGTGTGTAGGGGGTACGGAGACTGTTCAGAATCCCATAGCAATGCGGGGTCGGAAACGTCGTGTTCATGTATCTGTTAATAATCACTTTGGAAGAAGTGTTGGAGTGTGCGCCTCATTTCTTAACCCAGTTTCATATAAACAGTGGACTTTCCTCAGACCATTTCATGAACAATTTTTATCGAGTGCAATCAAGAGGGATTTGTTTTCGAAAAACCGTGGTCGGAAAGTTTACTATCACTTCGACACTTCTTCCAAAGTGATTATGAGCAGGTACATGAAGGCGACGTTTCCGACCCCGCATTGCTATGGGATTCTGAATCGTCACCGTACCCCTTACACGCCCCTGCAATTTTGTCAGTCTGGTAGCGAATTAGCCTGTAGAATCAGTATTAAATGCGATTACTCTGAAATGACACATTTGATTAACCCTTTGAGGCGCAACACTTTCCCAACGCTGGAAAAAGGGCAGCCGTTGCCATCGCTCGACTTAACGACCAGCAAAAGGGCGGACGATCGAAAGGTTCATCGCGTGCCACAGATCTGGAGACTCTTTTTTGACGACAGCTGGCTGTGCGGCACAGCCAGCTGTCGTCAAAAAGAGGTCTCTAGATCTGTGGCACGCGATGAACGTTTCGATCGTCCGCCATCTTGCTGGTCGTTAAGTCGAGCGATGGCAACGGCTGCCCTTTTTTCAGCATGGGCAATCTATCCAGCTGTTCTCGCATTCTTCCATTTTTCAGCAGATGTCAGTGCTGTTAAAAATAATCGTGACCATTTTTTGACGGGAAAGGACGTGCTAAAAAGTAAAGGATTCTCGTGGAGCTATGTCACCCGCAACTATTTTTATAGAAATCCAATCTAGTCTTCGTGACTGGCAAGAGTCAAAACGTCAGAGTTGGGTATTCCCAGAGCGGGAACACTGCGCATTAAATGGTTAGCGAATTCGGAAGGCCTTTCAAAAAGGATTTGTAAACGATCTGGGCTTAGCAGTTATTTAATTCTCAATTTTATCAAACGAGCTAGGCCAGAAATTTTCGGCCCTCTCTAGAAATTAATGTCATCGCCCAGTCTGGGGTTTTAATTATTATTTTTTTTTTATGACGATTTTTCTTTCTTTCTTCCTTCCTTTTTTTTTTTTTTTTTTTTTTTTTGTAGTTGATTACTGCAACAAAAGCTAGTTGTGCAAGGTGTGCTAGCCGGCGGGAACACAAGTGAAGCCTCGATAAGAGACTTTTGGGATGAACTTAGCGCTTCTGAGTTTGTGTGACACTTGAAAGAAACATGGGCGGCCATTTGATTGTTTGTAGGTCAAGGAGCAAGTCAAGGGTCCTGCCCCGATAAAGAAACCACATTTCAGAATTGAACAACTTCTACGGTATACCAGTAAGTCATAGCTGTAGCAAAGAATATAACGGCAGCTGACAGGGTGGGTGGGGCATGGCTCCTTCCTTTCCCATAGATATGGGCGCCCATGGAAAGACAGTTCCAGGAACTTTGCTGAATTGTCGAGTTCATACGCTAGAAAGTCCGGCCTGTTAAGAAAGTTCCAGTAACGGGTTGGATTTTTGAGACAGAATCCATTTTGTCCCATGGTATTCCATTTGTATAATGTGATTGTATTCAATCCCTAAACGTGAAGAAATTCACTCCGTTTTATTGCGTTAACATTTTGAAGAATCGATATTCACTTCATCCACAAGTGTAAGTTTCCCGCGCGTGATGTAATAATTTGATTGATGACGATTAATTGGGGATTGGTGAAATTTAAGCGTTTAAAGACTAAATATATATACTTCGGGTCACATGCACTCCTTTCCTTCTTAAGGGGATGGTGGACATTAAAAAGTTTTTTTTTTTTTATTTAATAAGATAGGATTATGAAATTTTGTATTTTAATATATTAAATTAAAAGCATTATAAACAACTGAAAAAAAAAAAAAAATTTTAAAATATTAGTAATTAATTAAATATTAATTAATTTTTTAGTTTCGTAGAGGGATTTGTTTTCGAAAAACCATGGTCGGAAAGTTTACTATCACTTCGACACTTCTTCCAAAGTGATTATGAACAGGTACATGAAGGCGACGTTTCCGACCCCGAATTGCTATGGGATTCTGAACCGTCACCGTACCCCTTACACGCCCCTGCAATTTTGTCAGTCTGGTAGCGAATTAGCCTGTAGAATCAGTATTAAATGAGATTACTCTGAAATGACACATTTGATTAACCCTTTGAGGCGCAACACTTTCCCAATGCTGGAAAAAGGACAGCCGTTGCCATCGCTCGACTCAACGACCAGCAAGATGGCGGACGATCTAAACGTTCATCGCGTGCCACAGATCTAGAGACCCTTTTTTGACGCTGCTGGCTGTGCCGCACTGCCAGCTGTCGTCAAAAAAGGGTCTCTAGATCGGCAGTGCGGCACAGCCAGCAGCGTCAAAAAAGGGTCTCTAGATCTGTGGCACGCGATGAACGTTTCGATCGTCCGCCATCTTGCTGGTCGTTGAGTCGAGCGATGGCAATGGCTGCCCCTTTTTCGGCATCGGGCAATCTATCCAGCCGATCTCGCATTCTTCCATTTTTCAGCAGATGTCAGTGCTGTTAAAAAATAATCGTGACCATTTTGTGACGGGAAAGGACGTGCTTAAAAAGTAAAGGATTCTCGTGGAGCTGTGTCACCCGCAACTATTTTTATAGAAATCCAATCTAGTCTTCGTGACTGGCAAGAGTCAAAACGTCAGAGTTGGGTGTTCCCAGAGCGGGAACACTGCGCATTAAATGGTTAGCGAATTCGGAAGGCCTTTCAAAAAAGGATTTGTAAACGATCTGGGCTTAGCAGTTATTTAATTCTCAATTTTATCAAACGAGCTAGGCCAGAAATTTTCGGCCCTCTCTAAAAATTAACCTCATCGCCCAGTCTGGGGTTATTATTATTATTATTTTTTTTTTTTTTGTTGTTGTTGTAGTTGATTACTGCAACAAAAGCTAGTTGTGCAAGGTGTGCTAGCCGGCGGGAACACAAGTGAAGCCTCGATAAGAGACTTTTGGGATGAACTTAGCGCTTCTGAGTTTGTGTGACACTTGAAAGAAACATGGGCGGCCATTTGATTGTTCGTAGGTCAAGGAGCAAGTCAAGGGTCCTGCCCCGATAAAGAAACCACATTTCAGAATTGAACAACTTCTACGGTATACCAGTAAGTCATAGCTGTAGCAAAGAATATAACGGCAGCTGAAAGGGTGGGTGGGGCATGGCTCCTTCCTTTCCCATAGATATGGGCGCCCATGGAAAGACAGTTCCAGGAACTTTGCTGAATTGTCGAGTTGATACGCTAGAAAGTCCGGCCTGTTAAGAAAGTTCCAGTAACGGGTTGGATTTTTGAGACAGAATCCATTTTGTCCCATGGTATTCCATTTGTATAATGTGATTGTATTCAATCCCTAAACGTGAAGAAATTCACTCCGTTTTATTGCGTTAACATTTTGAAGAATCGATATTCACTTCATCCACAAGTGTAAGTTTCCCGCGCGTGATGTAATAATTTGATTGATGACGATTAATTGGGGATTGGTGAAATTTAAGCGTTTAAAGACTAAATATATATACTTCGGGTCACATGCACTCCTTTCCTTCTTAAGGGGATGGTGGACATTAAAAAGTTTTTTTTTTTTATTTAATAAGATAGGATGATGAAATTTTGTATTTTAATATATTAAATTAAAAGCATTATAAACAACTGAAAAAAAATTAAAATTTTTTTTTAAATATTAGTAATTAATTAAATATTAATTAATTTTTTAGTTTCGAAAAAATGCTCCATGCGTTTTAATTTTAACTTTATTTTAGTAATTTTGTTTTATAGTAGCATAAAAATATATTTAAAAAAGTCTGTGTATCGGTTTTTGATTCGACCGAGTAGTTAATTTTTTAGAAATATTTTCATGGATATATACCAAGCTTTCCCGAAATTTTTCAGTTTTCGTAAATAAAAGTGAAATTTCATCATCGAAATTTGACCCTATGACCCTAAAAGGATACAATAAATCTGTGTATCCTTTTTAAGGATACATAGATTTATTGTAATATATGAGAAGAATGTTTGTAGTAAATTTTGTACAATTCCGACCAAAATTAAGTCGCTTGGAGCATTTTGAAGGCAAAAATCTTGATTTGGAGAAAATACAGTTTAAAGTGTCATTTTCCATTTACCTTTAATACCGTCTCTTCTGAATAATTTTATTTATGATTTTACCTTAACAAAACATATTTTTAAAATAATTTCATTCGAATATTAGCTTATTTTGTAAAACGATCCATAAAAATTGTGACGTGTTTCGTGTTTATTTACGCGTTTGTTTGCATTCTTGTGGACATTTAACTGTCCCTTTTAATTTTTTCAAACGCTAATATCTTTTTAAAAAATTGCCGTAGACATACGCGGTTTTTTCTCCATGGTTCAGCTTTAACTGTAGAATATTAGTATGTAAAAAAGAAAAAACACATTTTTTTGGGCCAATTTTGATGATTCCACCATCCCCTTAAAAATTTCATTCTGTCCGTTTTAGGGTGTTTGCCGAGAAACTGAAGCGATATCTTTTTTTCACCCAATTGAAAACTTTATATTTCGCTTTCTATAAGTTCAGTAGTATAATGTTTTAGTCTTTTCCGCTTAAAGTTGTTTATTTTTCCCTTAATCAAGCACAGAGAGGTTTAGATTTTAAAAATTTTAAATGTTGATTTAAAAAATAATAACTTGGCTGTTCGAGCCTCGTCAGGGTGAGACTCTCCCATCTGAACCTCCCTAATTTTTTAATTTCATTATTGCCATATTAAAACGATATTAATTGACTATGTTATTTTATCTCTCACCCCTTTTTCTTTTTCTTTTATTCTTCCTTTACATTTATTTCATCGACTGGAAGTAGGAGGGGGTTTCCTGATCTTATCTTGCAATTGCAAACGTGGGTCGATGATAACTAAAGTAACTTATATAATTTTTAGTATCTATCTTAGCACACCAAAAATGTTGCCTTTTCGTTTTTTGATAGTGTTGAGAGAGCTTTAGGCGAGTAGGGTTGCTGTATTTCGCCTGGTAACCCTATTGGAGAGTCATTCAGAGTGGATAAGAATCCCAGGCTGTTAGGCTTATGTTTAAAATGATTCTTTTTTCCACTTTCACATTCGCTAGCCCAGTGCCCGATGCGTTTACACCTTTTACAAGTTATTCTTGATGCATCCTTAATTTCATGAGTCCATGTTTTATGTTTCCATGTTTCGTAATTATCTTTATTCAGCGTTTCCATTCGTCAAGTTGCCATTTTGAGGATGAAGGATGCAGCCTTGAAAATTCAGCAAATAAATAAATTCATCCATCTGGTGTCCATAACCTTTTAGAAATTTTAGCAGAGTTATGGCACAAACATAGTAAGCGCGGGATTTTAACATAACATTCACTTGATTAAATTAGAACGAAAGAAACAGGCCCATCCCATAACAAGGTAACATCAAGAAGGAAAAAAGTATAGAAGAAGTAAAAAGAATGCGTGCGCGAGCACAGTTACAGTAGATAAATGTTTATTAGTAGTTTATGTTTATAAGTAGATAAATGTTTATTGACGGATACAGAATTCAGGAAGATAAGACATTGCACAGTAAAAAAGTAAACAATTCAATACTCGACAATTTTCTTAAGCTGTTGAAATTTTTATGATTTTAACCTATTTCTAGAAAAATACATGTGATGCATATTCATACAGCTTACGAAATATTGTAACAATAGATTAAAGTTGTTGTGAACTAATAGTATTTAAATATTATGTAGCATTTTTGGGACAATTTTAAAAGGGGTGAGAGATAAAATGACATAGTCATTAATAAGTACTTTCTGCTAACAGAGATTTTGTTTTCAAATGCGGATTCAGTTAAACATTAAAATTCAAATCAGTGGAAAATTTTTATTAGCAACTTTTGAATATTAAAAAAAGTCATCATTTTGAAATTACTGCGTCGGTTTTATTTGATATATACTAGCTATTTTTCATGCGTGACTCAAAATAACATGCTTGTGCGTTCTTTTTCGAGCATATATTATGTTACAGTTGGGGCAGCTGCAGATGTTTTGTACATTTCATCGTCCGCTTTTTAAAATAAAAGCCATTCATATGGTAATTTTAACACATGCCGCGTTTTTCAATACTTTCACTGTATTACAACAATACGTGGGATGTTGTGAAACGCGATATACCTGAATATCGCGTATTATCTATAAATCGCATATTATTGGTTCCTCTAAAATAAATTCCCATAAAGGAGGGAAAAAAAAACCCACCAGCATGCTAATTTATATAAGGCAATCGATGCTTCAATTTTACCTTTTTTGTAATATATACCTCACGACGAATTAATTTATATAGAAAATCAAAAAGGTGCTCCTTCGAAAGATTACAAAAATAATTTTCACCCCTTTAGAATCACGCTATAAAAGCTCGAAAATTGTGTGATATCAGTTAAGGTTCCAGAGAGATAACAAAAGCAGTTCACTGCAACCTTCACTGCGCGGACTGCCTCGACCATCATCAGACCAAATTTCGCTCCCTCACCGGATCGCTAAAAGAAGCAATTTCAAGAACACTGCATACGTCTTTTTGCCCTCGGATACTTCCGATGTCACAGCAAGGGAACTAAGTTGCACTGAATACATCTGAATCTGTTCAAGTCTGCTGACAACGATGTTGTGGTGGGTGCTAGCGGTCAGCGTTTGGGGGCTCTGCGGAGCAGCTTTCCCCGGTTTCGGCAGTGTGATGCCCAAGATGCCTGAATTCCCGAATCCGATGAATAGTGAGTAAATGTTGAGCTGTTTTTTTCAGATTTTTTCTTTCTTTGCTGTGTCTTATTTTGATACTCTTTAGGTGGCCTGGTCACTAAACTCCGTTCCCGTATGGACACGGAAAGTGAAGCGGCACCCGGCTTGGCCAGTGCTTGGGAGGGTGAACTCCTCTCGCGGCTTGACGGCTGTGGGATCGTGTAGGCTAATGGGAGCTGGTGCACGTAAAATCTGTCGTGGATCCAATGTTCTCCTCCGTGTTTAACACTTTGAGGCGCAACCCTTTCCCAATACTGAAAAAAGGGCAGCCGTTGCCATCGCTCGGCTTAACTACCAGCAAGATGGCGGACGAACGTTTCGATCGTCCGCCATCTTGCTGCACAGCCAGCTGTCGTCAAAAAAGGGTCTCTAGATCTGTGGTGAACGCGAAGAACGTTTCGATCGTCCGCCATCTTGCTGGTAGTTAAGTCGAGCGATGGCAACGGCTGCCCTTTTTTTACAGCATTAGGCAATCTGTCCAGCTGTTCTCGCATTCTTCCATTTTTCAGCAGATTTCAGTGCTGTTAAAAATAATCGTGACCATTTTTGTTACGGGAAATGACGTGCTAAAAAGCAAAGGATTCTCGTGGAGCTATGTCACCCGCCACTATTTTTATAGAAATCAAATCTAATCTTCGTGACTGGCAACAGTCAAAACGTCAGAGTTTGGTGTTCCCAGAGCGGGAACACTGCTCGTTAAAGGGTTAACGATACCTCTGGGGGATATCGATTTCAGATGGTTGGTCCCTGATCTTGTTTCAAAATTACGGGACCCCGAGCTAAGTCGGACTTCCTCATGTTCATTAAAATGGAGTCTGCTCCCCTCCGCCCATTGCCTTCCTATATAGGGTATCTGGCACCTCTCTGCGGTTGCCTTAGCAATAACAACAATAACACTCTTTATCGATTTTCTTGAATTTAAAAACATGGAGTTACTGAATATTTAATTTCCTGGTGTTGTCTTTGGACAACATACCCAATTTTGTATTTTAAAACAACGGGAGAATAATATAGAAGCTCAAAGATAGGTAGTAACTCAATCTACCTAATTTAGAGTTCTAAAATATTATGAGAATAATATAGCTCTAATCAGAGTAACATAGCGTACGCAATTTAGTGTTCCAAACTATGAGAATGATGTAGAAGCTCTAATCATGGTAACAGGACGTACCCAATTTAATGTTCTAAAATATTATAATAATAATATAGGCTTGGTGTTTAAATATTATGAGAATAATGTAGAGGCTCTAATCACGGTATCTCATCTTACCTAATGTAGTGCTGTCCAATATTATGACATTATTATATAGTAAGTTTTAATCATGTAGTAACTAGGGAATGCAATCCCGCATTGTTTTTCGCCTTGCGGGATTTCGGGATTGAGTTCTACCGATCCCGCGGGATTGACATTTCATTTAGCTAGGACTTCATTTCAACAGAGAAAAATTAAAAAAAAGTAAGATTTTAAGCACTATAAAGTTTAACTTTAATATTAATAATTAATCTTATGAGATAATTAATACAGTAACTTACAGAAATATGAAAATTACAATCATGATTTTCAGAATTATATACTATGTTATGTTTCAATATATTAGTATTAGTTATTTTAGTTACTAAAAATCAGGAATTTTACAGAAAAATACAATTTATAAATACATTCACACACTTAGGTTATTTTCTCAGTTGCTGAAAATAAACGTACAAAATCGAATAAATCCAATAAATCATTTCCTGGTCTAGATTTAATTTTAGTAAAATAATTAAATGTGTGAATTAAAAAAAAATTAAAAACTGAAATTAAAACTTTTTATAATTAATTCGTGACTGTTCGCTAAGAGATAAATTAGTATGAAATATTTCAGTTCATTAGGGATTGGAAGTTTGCGAAAAATTCAGATTTAGATGTTTGATCCAGACACCCATTGGAAGGTATATAAAAAAATAAAACTTTGAATTAAAATTTGTAATTATTGATTCGTATTGTTAGATAAGAGACAGGAATATTCAAAATTTTCCGTTCTATTTATTGAGAAAGTGGCGGGAAATTGTAATAAAAAATAATTATCATCACGATTTACGATCACGGGATTACGATCAATCCCGCGGGATTAGGATCGTAATCCCGCGGGAGTAGTCCCGCAAATATTTGTGCGGGATCCCGCAGGATCCCGTTCCCATGGGATCGGGATTGCATTCCCTAGTAGTAACTCTGTATATAATCATGGTAACCTGGGCTTAATTTGCATGGAAGCTCAGCTTCTGCATTTTTTCCCTAGATTAAATTTAAAATTTTAATAGCCTTCATAATTGTTTCTATTGATGCTAATTTTATTATTTTGGATGCAGTTACAGTGGTAAACAAAAAAAAATTACTTAATTTTACAGTTAATTTAGGTAATTAATGTTGTAATTTAAAATACAAGAAATCAAAACTCCTTCATTTTGAGGGGGGGGATTAGAAAGTAAGATCTGATAGTTTCCCAGCATACTCAATTTAGTGTCCTAAAATATTATGAGAATAATTTAGACGCTGTAATCACAGTTCTCACAATTCACTGTATAATACAGTACCTAGAAAAAGAAACTATATCATAAACTTTCTGCTGTACAAAGCATGTTGTTTCATGGGGCATAAGAATTACGGAGGCAGAAAGAAAGAAATGGGCGGCAGTGGAAGTGAATTCCCTAAGAAGATCAAGTAGGAAATGAAGAACTAAAATAAATAAATAAGTGAAAGAATCAAAGAAAGGATGAAATTAAAGGTAACCATATTAGATGACCATTAGATGACCTAAAAAAAAAAGAAAGAGGTAACTAATTTGGTATAATCATGATAAAAGATTGAGTGATAAAAGGTTACCCAGAATGGCATTCAGCTATAAACCCGATAAAAAGAGGAAAACCACAGAAGAAATGAATGGATGGTATTAACCCTTTGAGGCGCAACCCTTTCCCAATGCTGAAAAAAGGGCAGCCGTTGCCATCGCTCGACTGAACGACCAGCAAGATGGCGGACGATCGAAACGTGCATCGCGTGCCACAGATCCAGAGACCCTTTTTTTGACAACAGCTGGCTGTGCCGGCACAGCCAGCTGTCTAAAATAGGTCTCTCGATCTGTGGCACGCGATGCACGTTTCGATCGTCCGCCCTCTTGCTGGTCGTTCAGTCGAGCGATGGCAACGGCTGCCCTTTTTTTCAGCATGGGGCAATCTATCCAGCCGTTCTCGCATTCTTCCATTTTCTAGCAGATGTCAGTGCTGTTAAAAATAATCGTGACCATTATTTACGGGAAAGGACGTGCTAAAAAGTAAAGGATTCTCGTGGCGCTATGTCACCCGCAACGATTTTTATAGAAATCCAATCTATTCTTCCTGAGTGGCAACAGTCAAAACGTCAGAGTTTGGCATTCCCAGAGCGGGAACACTGCGCGTTAAAGGGTTTTAAAAAAGCGATGAGAAATAGAGGTCTTGGAGGCGGAGTGAATCCTTGGTAGGAAGCAATAGTAAAGACTCCTGTAGATTTTTCAGAAGGTGCCCCATAAAGTCGAGAATTGAACGTAACATATACATAAAGAATACAGCAAAGCCTTCGAAAGTTAAACATCACAAAAAGTGCCCATTTTAGAGAAGTACAGCTTATGGAGGCATAAGTGAATCTTAACCCTTTGAAGCACAGCCAGTCAAAAAAAAAAAAAAAAAAAAAAAAAAAAGTCAAACATTGGCGCAACAGCCCCTCTGCGGGGCCAAGGCCTGCGCTGCCCAACCGCTTCTTCTCGACCATAGGCTCTGGGGTGCGGATGCATATGCCTCGGCCAGGCGGTCAGCCTGACGCGAAGCCCCCAGTGTTTGACCCCAAGCAAGCTTGGTCCTCATTTTATTGACCACTCAAGGGTTAAAAGGCCCAGCAGAGCCAGTCCGTGTCAGAAAATGATCTCTAGATCTGTGGCGCGCGATGAACGATTCGAATGACCACCATCTTGCTGGTAGTTAAATCGAGCGATGGCAACGTCTGCCCTTTTTTTCGGCATTGGGCAGTCTATCCAGTTGTTCTTCTCTATCAAGACGACGACGCAAGCCCGTGAAGATTAGGGATGGACGCGAGACGAAAAATTTGCGTCTCGCGTCTCGCAAAACAGCCGAAAAGCTTGTCTCGTCTCGCAAAAATCCCTATATCATAATGTTAAAAATGTCTGTCTCGTCTCGCAAAAAAGCTGTAAATCTCTGTCTCGTCTCGCAAAAAGTCGTCTCGCGTCCATCCCTAGTGAAGATACGACGGGATTATGACGGGGTGATGTTGAGGGATTTCCAAAGTAAAATGACTTATGGTCAGGAAGTTTTTTTTTTTTTTTTTTCCGGAAGCTTCCAAAAATATGGAGAAAGTCAGGAAATCGACTTTCAGAATTTTAGTACACACACCCTCTAGATTAAAACTTTACCAAAGAAAATTACTTTTTCCACTCTGAATTCAAGCCGACTGTTACCGATTTTAGAAATTAAATTAATAGAATAAAAATACTATTTTTTTTTTTTTGGACAAAGCACATTATCCGTATATTTTAACCTTTCTGTAATTGCCCCCGCGACGACTTAATTCATATGGAAATCATCGGAAACCCCGTCGAAACCATTATAAAGCAATTTCTTTCCCTTAACGAGCAGCAACACCACAAAAGCGCGAGACCGTAAAATAATAAAAAAAACGATAATGACATCTATCAAGGTTGAAAAAAGATAAAAGAAATTAAAAGCAGTTATAGAGAGAGAGAGAACACTTTACGCAGCCTTCACTTGTGTGGTGGTGAACCGGTCATCACTGAGATACTTGCACCACTTTCTCCCTTCGCCGGACCTCATCCGAGCAATTTCAAGAACATTTATATTCGGACTTGCTTCCCGCTGTCAAAAAACTAGGCGACTAAACACAGTTTATCGATGGGTAGATAAATGGTCTCTGGAGGATATTTGAGTTGTTTCGGCCCTGCGCCGAAATCGCAGAGGATTTGTTACTGTGGTCTGATAAGCATGTTGGCCTGCGTGCTCGTGGTCAGTGTTTGGGGGATATGCGGGGCCACTTTGCCCGGGTTGGGTAGCGTGCTGCCTGACTCTTTGCCCGGGATACCGAATCCCGTAAACTGTGAGTAAACAGTTTTTATTTATTATTATTTATTTATTCATTTTCAATGTCATATTTTGATAAGTCACCCAGGTGGTGTAGTAGCTTAAGCACCATCCTATCACGACTTGGATCCGGATTCGAATCCTCGCGTGGGCATGGATGTTAGCTTGTTCGTCTCTTTATAAGGGGTAACACAGGCCGTCCACTGGATGCCCCCATAATGAAATGGCCACAATATCTTAGGGCATATGTAGTGGACAATGCCTAATTGGCGAGAGCCTGTTCGTTAAAAAAAAGAAAGAAAGAAAGACTATTTTGACACAATAGATCGCAGATTATGCGGAGCGGTCTGGACTGAGGGTTGATTCGGATAAAGAAAAGTTCGGATAATTGAACAACTTTAACTCCTTCAGACCTGACTAAATAATTTCATTTTTAATTAAATATTTTTTTTTTGACAATAGATATTAAATTTGCTATTAAAAAATAATCCTGATTATTAAATTTTCGAAGAAAATTGGTTTTTTCTTCATGTGCTCAAATTAGGACATCCATCCTGTTACGATAGAATGGGTAATTTTTGTGTCCTCAGTTGCGAACACGAGGTCTCAAAGGGTTAAAAAAAAACGGCTAACGCAACGTTCTACGGGCAACTAACTTTCCATTCCCACATTTTCCAGGCTTAAGACTGGCAATTAATTGTAGTCGTGTACATCAGCACATGACATGTGGTGTGTTTAGAAGTTAATTTACTTAGTTTCTTTTTAATTTTAGCTTTTTTTTTTAGCTTTTTGAAACTTTTTTTTTTTTTTTTGGTTAGGAAAAATAGGGGCTTCCTTTTTCCGAACAAAAAAGGTAATTTTCCGACCTCCTTCAGAGAATCTGAAGATAAAGACAAATTTTGAAGGGTTTTTTTTAGAGGGGGTGGGGAGAAGACGCTAAAGAAAACCTATGGTCCTTGATCAATCCGGTTTATTAGACGTTCCGGTTAATCGGCGTTCGGATAGTCGGCACTCTACCCTACTTTGACAATGTCTTAATTTTGAAAGAATAATAGTACGAAGTTATTTTAGACTGCAGTTCGAAAAAAATCATGTGATTTTGGATCATAAAAAATGAAAAAGCTAATTATGTCAGGGAATTGAAAAATTCAGAATGATTCATCCCGAGATGAGCTACACAGCAGTATTTCCAGACAAGCCAAATGGACCAGCCAATGTCACCAGCTAATTCATAATATAAGTTCAGGGGCCAAATTTGGCTTCGGATTTAAAAAATAAAGTACTTAAATTTTATACTAGAATATACAAGGAATGTAAAAAAAAAAAAAAAAAAAAAAAAGGCGTAAGCTTTTAAATGACAGATGACAGCTGTATAAAAATTGTTAGAGGCCTTTTCGGCTACCATCATTTTGACTTCTTTGAAAACACTACTACATACTGTACACATAAACGAAAAAAGAAAGAAAAAATGGATCTCATGAAATTTTTAGAAGAAAGCTTAAGCATGGAGCTGAACAGCAAAATTTTTTCAAAAAGTGACACACTCAACTTTATCGTTTAGTTTATAATACAATTCTAAAAATTTTCAAATCTCTGATATAATTAGTTTAAATTCATCTATGCATCAAAATAATATGATTTTTTTTTCTCCCGAACTACAGTCCTATAAGTTGGGAGGGGGGGGGGATATTTCAATTTAATTTCACTTAAAACTAGGGATATGTAACGGATAGCGACTTGGCAGAATATTCTGCTATATTTTTACACCGAATATCAAAAATTTTTAAATGTTCAATTTAACTGTAAATAAAGTGTCCCTTTCTATGATGTTAATTTTTTTTTAATTAATGACTTATTAAAATTGTTTTTCTCTTTTAATTATTTATGTATCTAAATAATGCAATATTTTAAACATCTCGATAGCAACAAGCATCAATCATTTTGGTAACTGTTATGATGGTTTGCATCTAAAGCAAAAAGTAAAAAAGAACAATAGGTTGCAAATAAGTAATCCATTTAAAAGCAATACCAACAAAAATGACATTTTTTCAGTCAATTATAATTTACCAGTAAAATTATATAAAGCTGGTGAAATGTTTCGTGAAAGTATAATTATTTTTTACAATTTTAAGAAATTGTGATTTGCAATTTATTAAAATTACTTTTAATTAATTATGTACTTAAATAATGTATATTTTAAGTATCTTGATGACAAGATATCTATAAGTTCGCTAAATACGCATAACAATGGCTTGCAGCTAAACTGCAAAAAGTAAAACAGTAATAAGTTTTAAAATGTAACCCATTAAAATGTAAAACCAAACGTACATTATTTTATGCAATTTTAATATTCAACGAGATTTTTTTTTTAATTTTAGTTATTATAGTTTAAGAAATTGCTATAAAAGTTTGATAAAATGTTTTAAATTATATGTTCACTAACTATTCTCAAGCAGAAATACGATATATATATTTCTTAAAATATAGCAGATCTCAATTATAATCAGGACATTTTATGTTTATTATTTATTCCCTCACTTTTCGGTGTGTGTGGAAATAAGAACTTTTAGCAGCTGAAGAAGGGTGAACCCTTTGTACCACTCGAAACGTTAATATTACACTAATTATCAATGACGGCTCAGGATAACTAAGTTTGGTGCCAAAAAATAAGTTACCAAAACTGAATCCAGCGTGGCGATATCTTCTATATTTGGCAATAAATTTCGGAACTCTACTGTTTTACATAATTATAATTTTCCGTTATGGTTAAATAATTTGGTCACAGCTTAGATATTTACCAGCACGATGTTTTGAAATAAGCTGTTGTAGTTACATATGGCTTAAAAGGAACTCCATCTAAAAACATCAGGCCACTCGTTTAAGCATAAAAAATACATTTAAAATACAGATATTTTTTAAAAATCATCATTAAAATCGGACAGTATTCAAACACCGAGAAATCTATAAAATTACAAGTAAAATCTCTAAAAAACAATTTAAAAGTCCAGATGATAAGCATTCAACTGATCAGGACATGAGATCCCTGCCCAGATAGCACAAACTTGTCCAGAACACGCCTAGAAGACGTCATATAGACAAGCTGACATGTCCATTAAACATCCAGGATTCGTCCAATTCTCGTCCATTTTACGTCAATATGGCACTATAGGACGCCCATATGACGTCTTATAGACATGCATATGGACGTGTTTGTCTACTTATAGACCTTTTACGGTCGAATCCTGGACATCAACAAAAACTATTTAATAATTTTTTGCTAATTTTATGTAATGATTAATTCAAATTTATCGTCACATCTTAATAACGAATTTTGTAAAAGTATTCCTACATAATTTTTTGAACCAACCTTTAAGTACGTGCCCCGCTTCAGATTCGAACCCTTAATCACGGACTTCAGAGTGTGCTA
>JAWZYV010019837.1:0-22394 GCA_038373885.1 Cheiracanthium punctorium | reverse complement strand
ACAAGAAGAGAAAATGTAAACACCTTCTCTCGTCGTGCTCATGCCATGACCTTTCTTGCTGACCTCTTTGCCTGGCACAATCCCCCTTTAGGGATTTTTAAGAGAGGAGGAGGGAAGTACAGTAGGAAACTCTACATACAGGAGAAGATGAGTACAGCTGAATATAAATGCTCACTGTACTTTTGGAGCTGACGCAGAAGTATTTCCTGGAAAAAAAGTTGCAGCAAGAGAAGTGGGAAGGGCTGAATGTAAATGGTGCATAATTCGTGTTGGATTGTTTCAACAAATGATCGTCTATGCCATGTATATGTTACAGTTAAAACCCGAATTAACTAGGGAAAACACGTTCTAACTAAGTGTGTTAGAGAAAACCCGAATTAACTAGGCAAAATGCGTTCTGACTGACAGCGCTAGGCAAAACCCGAATTAACTAGGGAAAACCTGTTTTATCCGAGTAGCGGTAGCACGTTTTTGAGGGGCCCCTACAGCAGAGGCATATTTTCCAGGGGGCCCCCTAAAGCGATGGCCAGACCCACTGATTTTTTTCGGGTCTTGCAAAGAGACAGCGTTAGCATATTTTCGAGCCCCCCCCCCCCCCTACAGTGGTGGCCGGTCCCCATGTTTTCTCATCTGAATTCCTGAATGTTAATGCTTTGCCCACTAAAAATTGGATCTTGCTCCCCCTTCGAAAATATGCTATTGCTGGCCCTTTGCGAGACCCAAAAAAACATCACTGTGTCCGGCCACCTCTGTAGGGGGGGGCCTCCCTCGAAAATATGCTAACGCTGGCCCTTTGCGAGACCCAAAAAAGCATCAGTGGGTCCGGCCTTCGCTTTAGGGGTCCCCCTAGAAAATATGCTTACGCTGGCCATCCGAGAGACCCAAAAAAACATCAGTGGGTCCGACCATCACTTCAGGGGGCCCCCTCGAAAATATGCTAACGCTGACCCTTTGCGAGACCCAAAATACATCAGTGGGTCCGAACACCGCTGTAGGGTGTCCCTGGAAAAAATGGTTACGCTGGCCCACACACGAGATCCAAAAACACATCAGTGTGTTCGGCCATCACTTCAAGGGGCCCCCTCAAGAATATGCTAACGCTGGCCCTTTGCGAGACCCAAAAATATATCACTGGGTCTGGCCATAGCTGTAGGGGCCACCCTCGAATATATGCTAATGCTGTCCCTTTGCGAGACCCAAATAAACATCAGTGAGTCCGGCACTGCTGTAGTGGCCCCCTTGAAAATATGCTAACGCTGGTCCTTTGTGAGACCCCAAAAAACATTACTGCGTCCGGCCATCGCTTTAGGGAGGGGCCTCGAAAATATGCTAAAACTGGCCCTTGGCGAGACCCAAAAAAATATCAGTGGGTTCGGCCATCGCTGTAGGGGGACCCCTTTAAAAATATGCTAACGCGGTCCTTTGCGAGACCCAAATAAACATCAGTGGGTCCGGCACCGCTGTAGGCCCCCCCCCCCCCTGAAAAATATGCTAACGCTGGTTCTTTGCGAGACCAAAAAAAAACATTATTGCGTCCGGCCATCACTTTAGGGGGGGCCCCTGGAAAATATGCTAAAGCTGGCCCTTTGCGAGACCCAAAAAAATATCAGTGGGTCCGGCCATCGTTGTAGGGGGCTCCCTGGAAAATATGCTAACGCTGGCCCTTTGCGAGACCCGAAAAAAATCAGTGGATCCGGCCATCGCTGTGGGGGGCTCCCTGGATAATATACCTCCGCTGTAGGGGGCCCCCTGGAAAATGTGCCTCTGCTGTAGGGGCCCCTCGAAAACGTGCTACCGCTACTTGGATAAAACAGGTTTTGCCTAGCGCTGTCAATCAGAACGCGTTTTGCCTAGTTAATTCGGGTTTTGCCTAACGCTCTCAGTTAGAACGCGTTTTCCCTAGTTAATTCAGGTTTTGACTGATTTCGGGTTTTCACTGTAACATATACATGGATTTTTTGTTTAATGTTTTCATCATGTGAAGGCTTGGTGATTTTTGCATCATGATCATTTTCGTCTTCATATCCTGGTAAAACTAGTTTAAAGCATTAATAAAAATAAAATGCATTAAAGAAAAAATAATTTTTAAATGTACAGTATATTTTGAGAAATAGGTTAGAAAATTAGATCACAGGAAAAGGTTTGCTAAATTAAAAATGAAAATGCTCTTCATTATTTTGAGGTTATTTTACAAAAGAATCCAGGGGTCGATCCAGAAATTTTTTCTAGGGTCCCATTTTTGTGGAAATTGCTCATTTTTGTTAATTTCACTTAATTTTGTGAATTTCAACACTTATTTTTAGGAATTTTCATACCAATTTTAATGAAAGTCTTTTTTTTTTAAATAATTAATAAAACATATTAAAATGTAGGGTAAAATGCCAGTGAAGGTCCGTTTTAATTGATTTTATAGTGAAGGGGCCATTTTAATCAATTATATTTTTGTCAATTGCTATTTTAATCAATTGCATTTTTGTGAAAGGGCCATTTTAATAGATTGTAATTTTGTGAAGGGACCACAAAATGGACCCAATTTTCATTTGCATTGACCCCTGGAATCTTAAAATATGTTCTTGGTTCTGAGGAAAAATTCACAAATAGAGGTTTGTTAAACAAATGTCTGGCTTTTCTAGGTATTTTTAAAAAATTTTTAATGTATCATTAATTAATATATTTTCTCTAATAGAAGTGCTCATGTAACAAGTTTGAATTTATCTGCTATCGAGTTATCTGAAGATAATTGTAAAGCTATTGGACATGCTCTCCGAAGAGATGTTTTCTTACAAGATTTGGATCTTAATAACTGCATGCTAAATGATGATGGTATTTTATTTCATGGTATCTCTTATTAAATTTTAAGCAAAACCTGTTTGTAAGAATGTATACTGGTGTTCACAAAATTAAAGTTACATGCACAAAATCTGTTATAACTGAAGAAATATTCAGTTTATTGTAACAAAATTTAGCACATAGTATCATAGGAGAAAGCATATAACAACATAACAATATCAAAAAGATATGACTTACTAGTAATTTACAGGTTATATATCAAAACTGAACAAATCATGATCCATCATATCCTTAGAAAAGTCCATCTAATATGGAGTATAGCCAGTGTGCACTGTTATACAAGCCTTGCAACACACCATCATATTAATAAGGGCATTAAGAAATGCTTGTAGCAATAAATTCTATTTTTTCAAAAACAAGGCTTTTAGTGCCTGCAGAATCCAGGAAAGGGTACTGAGAAATATCTTTCTAGACATACCCCAAATATATTTTACTGAATTGAGATCCAGAAAAATTGCAGACCAGTTCATTCAGTGCATATTGCCTGATTCAAGATCAACAATGTGAGCTCCCTGTGGCCTCACATTATCATCCATAAAAAGAAAGTCTGAGCAATATTTTTCATGCGAAGAGTAGACAGACATCTTGCAGACAGAGCCCTTTATGCTTGGCATCCAGTGATATCAAGGATGTAATCAAGAGGAGGATCCAGGGGGGTCTGAACCCCCTCCAAAATTTTGAATTTTGTAGTTACACTTATAGATTTAAATACCTAAGTCCTCCGGAAATTATTTCCACCGCTCTTCCATGGCCATCTTCAGTCTTGCTCATTCCTTGGCGGAAATGACGTTGTCTTCTGTTTTTCCTCTCTCTCCACAGATCTTCTGCCGTATGACATCACTCCAGATTTCGTCGATGTTTGCGTGTGTCATGTTGTTAATGCTGGCCTCTGTAGTTACTATTTCTAATGATTCGCGGAGATATGCGTATGATGTGAAATTAGCTATATTTTGGATTCCCTTGAAGTCTATTGTTATTTGTTTATTTAAAGCTAAGTGGGTTAAAGCTGTGCATTATTTATTAAATTTTATATCGTTAATGTGTTCGGTTTTGGGGTCTTTAATTTTCCTTTTTGTTACTCCAATATAGCATCCAGCTTTATCTGTTTCTTTATGTGTTGTGTTAAATTAATTTTGTAAATTCCTGCGGTTTCAGTGGGGTTAATTTTGTCTTTCAATCTGACATAAGAACATCGACAAAATCTGGAGTGACGTCATATGGCAGAAGATCCCTGGGGAAAGAGGAGAAACAGAAGACAACGCCATTCCTGCTGAGGAATGAGCAGGACTGAAAATGGCCGTGGAAGAGCAGTGGAAATATATTTCTGGAGGACTTAGGTATTTAAATCTATAAGTGTAACTATGGAATTTCCTCCGTATTTCCTTTTAATTTTGATTTTTGTTTACAAAATGATAATGATGAAGTTTTATTGTGAAAAATTCTGCCTTTTCCAGTGTTTTTACCCCCTCTAACATTTTTTTCTGGATATGTCCCTAAGTGACATGTCTCGCTTTGAGCACAAAGTGCATGAGAGCTCATTGGTCTTGAAGCCTGTGTGTATCATTCTTGGACTACCAAGGATGGGCTTTTGCTCTTTTACCTGTGTGCCATGTTTCAGCACAGGGAATGATTCTTGGCAAGTTTTCACATGCAGGAAATGATGAGTTCTTTATCATCCCTCCAAAACAAGAGAAATTGAACAATTTGATGGCAGAAGTGTTCTTGTCTCAGGCAGCATCCTGTTGAGCAGTCGTAAACCACTGCGCAACTTTTATTTGGTTTGTGCCACTGCACACCGCTATGAGAATGAGATATTTGAAGCCACTGATTCTTTTGGGGTGCTGCAGGCCCAGACTTCCATTTGATAGATGATAATATGTGGCCATAATGGTTAATTGTATAATTAATGGATTTTACTTAAAGAATGGATAACAGAAAATAGAAAGATATAACTAAAAATTTCAGAGAATAAATACATTGCAAATCTACTCTTTGCAGATGACATTGTAATATTATTGATAATATTGAAAATTTGAAGCATTTAATTTTAGCAATTATATACAATTAAATGAAAAATGGGGATTGTGAAAATTAACAACAAAACTGAATGCATGTCATCTGTAGAAAAAGAATTGATCATTAATGGATGTGAAATTAAAAATATGAAGTTTTCCAAATATTTAGGTTCAGTAGTAGAAAGTAGTGGAATATCTGAAGTGGAGGTAGGAAAAGAATATCTGAAACCAAGAAAGTCATGTATATACAGTATGCCCACTAAAGTCCCTTGTCACCCTCTTAATTTCAGGATGGCTGCTGCTATTTTTATAAACGTGGTGTCTAGGTATAGTAAATTGGATATGTGCTACCGAATGAGACCGCTCACAGTGCCACCTGGTGGAAAACTGCAGAGTTAGCTTTTGTATCTCAAAAACGGTACGAGATAGGGGGAAAAAGTGAATTACAAAGTTGTAGAGCATTATCGATTTAGTGCAAAAAGACACCTCATTGACATGAATGTGAAAAACAGAATGGTTAAAATGTGCATTTGTATTTTCGTGATTCCCTACTCTGCGAAGGTGAAAAAACTATCAAAGAAAGAAGAAAATAATTATTTATAACAATATACCTTTATTAAGATGTTCAAACTCCTGCAGATAAATGTTCCTGATACAACCTTGCTGCTGATCGTGCCTTGTGTCCACATTCACCGTACAGTAAAACCATCTCACTATACTCAATTTTAGAAAATCGCTCCATGGCCATGACCTTCAACATAATAGAAACCCAACAAGATGTCTCTTTTATACTAGTGTTCTCAAATGAACAGGTGTGATGTTTCTTATGTATTTGCGTATGGTAAAAATTTCGAACATTAAGGACAAGTTGCATTGAGTTGATGTTGAGATCAGTACAAGGATGCAACTCTCGGGGCTTGAACCAGAGTCCTTTGAACTAGGAATCACAGGCATGGGCACCCATAGGAATTTTTCTAGGGGGGGGGCAAACTTCAAAAAAATTTTCTAGAGGGGGCAAATTTCAAACTTTTAACAAATTTAGTTCTGGTTTTGCCATTTGTTTACATCATGAGACATTAATCTAAAACTCTAGGGGGGGGGGGGGCAAGTGCCCTACCTTGCCCCCCCTTATGGGCGCCCATGATCACAGGCGATACCACTGTGCTACATTGCAGCTGCGTGTTTAGCCCGAAAGATAACATTTTCTCCTTCTGTTCACATTTCGTGATATCACAGTGTAGGAAATCATGAAAATACATTAATTGAAAATAATTATTTTTTTCTCTCTTTGATCGTTTTTTCACCTTCGCAGAGTAGGGAATCACGAACATACAAATGCACATTTTAACCGTTCTGTTTTTCACATCCATGTCAATGAGGTGTCTTTTCGTACTAAATCTATAACGCTCTACAACTTTGTAATTCACTTTTTCCCCCTATCTCGTACTGTTTTCGAGATACGAAAGCTAACTCTGCAGTTTTCCACCAGGTGGCACTGTGAGTGGTCTCATTCCATAGCGCATATCCAATTTACTATACCTAGATACTACGTTTATAAAAATAGCTGCAGCCGTTCCGAAATTAAGAGGGTGACAAGGGACTTTAGTGGGCATACTGTATTTATAAGGCAGTAGTTTTCCTTCAAATTGAATTTTGAAGAACTTGAATTTATTTTGTTCTATTTAGTAAAACTACTTGTTTACTGAAAAAATACTGCAATTTTTTTTTTTTTAAAGAATTAGTAATTTTTCAGTTCTTATGTCAGAATTGTTTTCCTTTTAAAATGGATATTTTTTTATTGAAATCATTTAAATTTACTGTTAATATTAATATTCTTATGTGTAAAATTCTTTATACCACTTAATTTTATAGGTTTATCCAGCATATTGTCAGGACTAGAATTAAACAGATTTCTCATTTCATTAAATTTGAAAGTAAGAACATTTTTCATATTAAAATGCTTTTATGATTATTATTATTTTTTTTAATCTTTCGAATTTTTATAAAAACTTTTTATAGCAGTTTTCTAAAATACTTTCAAATATAGCATAAATTAAAGCGTCAGACCAGGAATGTAGCCAAAGGGGTGAAATACAGGGGCCTAAGTCCCCCTTCCCCAAAATATGGATCATAATCAAGTTCTTTTTTTTTTTTTTTTTTTTACAAATTCCACTTAGTCCACCTTTTGGACTGTCTTCAAATTTTTTTCCTGGCTGTGTACCGGCATCTGATGTATTGTTTACCCAGATATTGTAAAGGTGTGATTGGCAGAATACCTACAGAATTTTATCCACACTATTGCAGAAGCAGATTATAGAAAGAAGGAAAAATTCAATTTGCTTTTCTTACATGAAACTCTCACATTTTATTATCAGTGAATGCTTTTCTTACATGAAACTCTCACATTTTATTATCAGTGAATGCTTTCTTACATGATTTTTTAATTGTCAGTGAATAAATTTTTAGCATGAATATTATTGTGAAATGTGGATTTTTTTATGGTTTTACAGGGATGTGCCAGCTGCTCAAATTGCTCCAAATCAATGATAATGCTCCTATCTGCTACAAAAAGATCATTTTTGGACATTTTTGCTCCAAATTCACCAAAAGTGTAATTTGAAATTTTTCCATGTGCTAAAAACGCTTTTAATCTCCCAAATTTGTATAAAAAATTTCATTGCACATTCTAAGCATTCTAATTTCAATCGTTTATCCATCAATCTTAAAAGCGGAAATTTTTCCTTTGGCGTTCCTTTGTAATCTCAATACTTGAAGAATAAAAATTGGTCCGTATTTTAAATTTAATAATTTTATTTAAGTTGATGAAATTTTTAATTTAAGCTACTGTCAGTAGTTATAAGGTTTAGTAAATATTAGGGTTTTTTTTTATTATTTAAAATAGATATTTAGCATACCACTATATAAAATAACTGAACTTTTTAATAATTATTTTTTGAAACTTCTGACACACCCTTGTAGAAATAAAATTTGAAATTATATGAGCAATGTCAAATTGGATGAAAAATCTTTTGTTTGCAAGACTTTAGATTCACCACTTCTAACTAAAACTGGTCATATCATGGAATTTTTAATTTAAATTGGGGGAGGGGGAAAAAAGATAGTGTAGATGTGAATATGATGTATTTTTATGTAAGAATTGTCAGTGCATGTGTAGTTTTTGTTGCTGAGTGTTTTAAGAACCTCTAATTTTCATTTTTCAGATTAGCATTCTTAAATGACTTCTCCCTTCCCTTGGAAAGTAAATTTTGTGTTTCAAAATTGGCATTCTTGTGCTCCATAAGTGACTTTTTTGTGTTCCGAATTGCTCCAGAAATCTGTTTTTCTTGCTCCAAACTGCTCCAAAAATGAGTTTTTTCTTGCTCCAAAATTTAATGTCTACTGGCACATGCCTGTTTTGAAGAAAGATGCAGATAATTGTATTACTGGTTGTTATTTTGGCCAAGAGAAAATTGTGTAGGCACTGGGATAGTATATTTAAGATTTGTGTCAAGACCATGCAAAACAAAGAGATTGAGGTAAGGGATTTTATTTGTGTAAATGTTTATTGGGGAGGGGAGGGGCTGATTAATTTTATGAATAAGCCACTGATTGAGGATTTTGCAGCTATGCAGCGAGTTACTGAATCCGAAGTTCTTTTAGGTTTAAAATGATAACTGTTCAGATTTTTTAGTTCTGTAGGGAGTTAGATGTTTTTTTTTTTTTTTTTTTTTTTTTTTTTAAGTTAGTTTGTTTGTTTGCACAATTTCTATGCAATTTGTTGTTAAAATTATGCAAGTTAGCTTGTTAATGATGCAAAATGGTTGGTGATAGTCGCTGAGGTTTGGTGGTGGCCAAGTCCCTGCAGTAAGTGAAACAATTATTCATGATGATAACAATTATTCAGCATATGTGCAATTACAGATTTTCATGGAATTATAATTTTTTAGGTTAATTGAAACTTACTTTCTTACATAAAAATTGTTGCAAAACATCCATAGTATGTTTTTAATAGTAGCAGAGTTTATAGCTTTGCTTGTTTGATTTGTATCAGTTTTATAGCTGTATACATTTACTTAAACTAATCATGAGTGACATAAAATTTTGTTTATAACAATGAATTATTATACATCCAAAAGATTGTGACTTTTTTAACATAATTTTAAATTATAGGGAAATAACATTAGAAGTGCTGGAACTGTTGTTATTGGAAAGTTTTTAAGACATAATCATCATTTGCAAAGGTAAGCTTAAAAAATTTTTGTATCTTGAATAAGTTTATTGTTAAAAATATTTTTTTAAAAACACTCTATGTAAAAAGTTCTATTTTTTTTTTTTTCTATGTAAAAAGTTCTATTTTTTTTTTTTCAGTTATCACCTCTTGGCTGAAGCTCAAACAATCTTATTACAACAATTAGTAGAATTTTCTACTTTTTCACTAAAATGATGAACATTTTGAATTTAATGTGTTGAATAATATTTCTAATATTCATGTTGGCAACAACAAATGCATTCTTGACAAGTAACCGTAGCTTTGCTCAGGGCCTGATTAACACTTTCTGATACTATAGGTCCGCTATCATTTCAAGGCCCCTCCACCTATTCCTATCCCATTCCACAAGTATAAATAATAAATATTGTAGTTTTGTGGCCCCTAGACTTTTTTTACCATATGCTCGGGCCTTATGGGCCTATTCGGTAATTAGGCTCTTGCTTTGCTTAAATAGTATAATAGTTGACTTTGTTATATTTAAAAGTTGTAATCCTTCATTATTACCTTTTCACAGGGGCGCATACAAATCTATTGTAATTAGCTGAAATTAAAACATTTTATGATTGATGCTTGTATTGTTAATTAAGATTATTAATTTTCAAAATTACAAGAATGAGAATTGAGTATTTAAAAATGAACTTTACTTATCTCAAGGGGCTGCAATTAATACCAGTTAATCAGAAAAGTTTATTTATATGTTATTATAGATTAAAATTTAATAGATTAATAACAAACGAATATTTTTTTGTTTCCTATCACTTTACTTGCATAGTACTTAATCTAGCAGGATGCACTTTTTATTGCAACTTTACTTGGAGAATAACTCTTATTATTCAGAACCCTATAAAAGCAAATATTAAAAGAAAATATTTAAGGAAGCATTAAAGATATATCATTATTAACATAACTTAAAAAAAGGGTAAAATACTCATTAAAAGATAGCAAAATTATTGTAAGTTATTGAAAAAAAAAACACTTGTTATAAAACTTATTATTAAAATGCAAAATCACTTGAAATAAAAATAGGTTGATACCACACATCATACTTTACAACATTTTTAAATTTGATGGTATGTGCATACACAAACTGAATGCATACCACAACTATTTACTGTTACACATTCCTTAGGATGCAGTTCACAAAATTTTGAAAATCCAATTTTTTCATTGGTATTTTTCTCTTTAAATGACAGATAAACATCTTTTGAATTATGCAGTATTAGTCTTTTAGGTTTCAACTCCCTTTTACCATGTTATTTTGCTATAGAAATGCAATCTTTTTTATTTGCTGAAATTGTACTGATGTCGCCTTCATAATAAAAATTTATTACTTTTTGCACAACTTCATTGCTTGAAGTATGACCTTTTTTTTACCAACTTTTCTTAAAACTCCTACTTCGTTTAACAGCTTCCATGACTTCTTTAAGTATTCAGAAGTTTCAAAAAAAGCAATTTTTTGAAGGATACTCCAAGACTCAGGAACAAGAGTTAATATTTGAATTTTTTCTTCTATTTTACTCCTTGTAAACTTTTCTTTCAATTTAAACATAAGACTGCTACAATCACCGCATTTTTGATTTCTACTTGCATCTTGTTCATTGTTTCCTAATGAAGACTCAACATTTAGAACTTTCTCTGCCATCTCTTTAAAACAATGCTACTTGCTGAACTTTGTTTTTCAAATAAGTTGGTCTTTCACTATATTTTCGCCCCACCAGTGGCTGAGAGGTTCTGCTCTCGAAACTGGAAGGCAGGAGGTACCAGGTTCAAGCCCCGGTTGACCTAGTCATTTGGATTTTTCCATGTTTTTCCTAAACCTCACGTAAATATAGGCTAGGATCCCTTAGAAAGTTCCCCATGAAGGGCATTCCCCTATAGACCTAGGATCCTAGTGCAGTCAATTGTCCTTAATCCACAAATATAAACACTATGTTTTCGTTTTGTAACTTTAATAAGTAAACAGCAGTGGCGGCTCGTGGGATACAGCAAGTACAGCCGGGCTGCACTTGAAATTATCAGCACATACTTTAAAATAATTTATTCTACTAAATTTCCTAAATTAAGATTAGAATTATGGAATTCCTATGGTAAATTAAAAAAATCTCTAAAAAAAAACAAACCAAAAAACCGTATTGTGGCCAGATCGCTCATTCAGAAAAAAAGCATTTAATCTTCCCGCAATTCAATTGGGAAAATCTTTGGTTCAGCCCAGAGTGCTGATAAGAAAATTGGCAGCACCGTTGCCATGACAACGGTTACGTAAGCATTTCCTCTGGCATAGGCTATAATGGGGATTCGCAGCTAAGACTCAGCTCATTCAAGATTTTGAAAGGTCGGCAGCACTTGTGAATTCGACTCACTGATTGGCTCGTGAAATGAGGGAGGGAGTAAGGAGAATATATGTTCGGCAAACTCTGGACTTTATATTGCTGAATTTATCAAGAAGGTAAGCCTGAATAGACGCTTATGAATGGACAATTACCCATCAAAGCAAAGCAGTATTGTTTTTAAGTAAGCAAGAACTGGCATTTAGAGGACATGGCGAGCAAAAAAATTCTTTAAACATAGGAAATTTTAAAAAGCTTTTAAAATTATTGATATCTGAATTAAAACAACGCCTTTTTATGAGGGCATCACTGACCGATTCGCAAGTTTAAAAGAAAGGAGGATTGATTTGACTTATAAAAATAAGTACGTTTTCTTTTTTTTTTTTCTTTTCTTCTCAAGTTATCGTTGCAAAAGAAAATTCTAAGGAAACTTCAAATCAGACACGGATTAATGCAATTTTGAGGATAAGAGCGGCTGGTTGAAATTTATGTCCATTTTATGGAAAAGTAAAATAGGATCTCTTACTTTTTTATGTAATTTCTTTTTTTTCCTTGGCGAGGGCTTAATCCGCCAGCTTTCGAATTCAATAACAAAGATTTTCCACTCCTGTCCGGAGGAGGGGAGGGGAGCTCATATGCT
Organism: Cheiracanthium punctorium; assembly: GCA_038373885.1. Lineage (NCBI taxonomy): Eukaryota > Metazoa > Arthropoda > Arachnida > Araneae > Cheiracanthiidae > Cheiracanthium > Cheiracanthium punctorium. The sequence continues at coordinate 10,292 of JAWZYV010019837.1, read as the reverse complement.
TCCGGCTGCACTAACAGTTTTGACCACGGGCCGCCACTGGTAAACAGTTTATCAATTGGCAGCTTTCATTTAGTTTAAGAGCAGTTTTATCTGTATCTTCTGGCTTGTAAATACTGTTTGAAAGATTGCTTTTTCCTCTTTCTCTGATGAACTGTTTGTAAATACTAATTTTCGGCATGATATACAAAGTTCAACCAAATGCTTCTATTTCTTTGAAAATGAAAGGGAACACTCTTTAAGAGCTTTGTATATATATTTTTTATGTTTCTTAAAGGGATCACAACATACTCTTTGATGGTCTTCAAATTTGGTAAGAAACTCACATAAATGTGTGAAATTAAGATGGATCGAAAAAAATAAGTTTTTTATTTTTCAGACTGCTTTTGTGCAGAAAAGTTGCCTATTCTAATGAGAAAAAAAGTCATAAAAAAATTAAAATTGGTTAACATCTTCCATTCATGCATTGCACTTAAAGTTTATGGAAAATTGCAAAAATCATGATTTTTTGTAATATTTTTTCTGTTAGTTTAAACTTTCACAATAAACAAGCTTTAGTTTTTCATGTTTTTTTCATTGTTTAAACTAGCCGCCTCTGACGACCAGTTGGTTTGCCAACTTAATAAATCTTGTGTTTCTCATTGGCTTCCTTGACACTGATATATCTCAGATTCTGAATGGAATTTAAAATTAAGATGGTTACAAACAGGGGCGGCCATAGGGTAAGTGGCGCCATCTGCTAACGTAAAAAAGATGCCCCGCCCCCTTTTATGCTTATCCTGTGGAGATGTACGGTGGAAGGCGGTGATCGTAAAAAGACGATGAATTATTTTGTAAGGCGACATAGTTTTAAGAAGACGATCGTATAGTGGGTCACATTTTAAATTCACACAACGATGACGAAAGGAGATTTATTCCCCTTAGGTAAGACGTACTTTCTTTCATACGGAACACGATGGCATACACAACGCGTCGTAGGGGTGAACATGCTTTTCGTCCCCACTGAACGAAATCACACATGCACGAGAAACTCCTCATCAGAGCGACGAGGAAGGACAAACTCCCAAACCAAGAATGAAATTCGCTTTTGATGGCACATGTCGATTTACTTCTTCAGAAACATGATCACACAAACACTTTGAACACTGGGCTAACACGTTTTACTTCAGGAGAAAAACACATTTTGAAGACCACATTCCCTTTAAATAAGGAGTCTCAGTCAACACCTTTAAACTTAAAACATATTGCTTTATTTTCTCACTGGAACAGTCACCAATTTTCAAAATGCAGGATTATACATTTAAAACTCTACAATACATGCACTCAAAATAAACTTGGGGAAGCGTGTTGACAAAAACACCATGGCTTGATTCCATTATGGCCTGGCCCCACGGTGTGGCGAAGGCCCCCGTCACCTAACGTGTGATCGGCATATATGCAAATCCGTGCAGCGCGGTATATATTACGTGTCGGTGGGCAAAAGCCTCCTCACATGAAGTGAGTGGCCTGCCCCACCAAAAATTACTCTCCAACTGCTTAAGAATGACCGTTAGACTATTGCTATAGAAAAAAGGGAGCTCGAACTTTCTGGAACAATTTTAGCAGGTGTTTTGCGAGCAATATGCTTCTTGCGCAGCAGGGCAAAACCGCAAAGCACATCTGTTTCAGCGGAGCAGAGAAATATACGAGAGGTGTTGTTATTATTCTTTTTAGCCGGCGTCAACTGTTATTTTATTTCAAAGCAGCTGATAAGAGGGAAATGCTTTAGAAGTACGTTAATGCGCTGTAATTGAGAAGGCCAAGAGGAAAATTGAAAGCTTTAAAAGATAGTTATTGTTAAAAACTTTTAAATTAAATTTAGAATAGATTATTAGTTTAAATTTAGACAACATTAATTAGGATTTGTATTAATAATTTTTCATTAAAAAATATGCACGTTGTGCAACGTGACATATACTCCCCCAAGTTTTCAGAAAAAAATTACATGTTCAGCATAAATAATAAAACAGTATATCAATCAAAGCCTAGTAATATTAAAAAATTGCACAAAGTTCTTGCAGAAAACCTTAAAAGTGTCCGTCTTGATTTTACATGATTCAGTCTATACTAAAATTCACGAAATCTAAAACTGTGCTGAGGTTCCTGCATTGCTGATATTGTCAGCTGAAAAAAGATTGTCAACAGTTCTTGCATATACACATTTCAATAGTATTTGATATCAAAATAAAGATAATATTTCACACAAAAATTCAATAAAATTTTCAATAAAAAGGTAACCCGGGATTTGTTATATCAAAAAGGAAAGAGCTCTGATTTTTTTTTTTTTTTTTTTTTGAAGTGGTACCACTTGTAGCCATTCAAAAGGATTTCAATACAACATTGTTTTTATTTAAAAATGTAAAAAGATTTGCCATCTTGAAAGAAAAAGGGACATACAAAATATATACATTTACTTTATCTCATATTTCACATTATAGAAACAACACAAACTTACTCATGTCTTTAATTTATTTTATTTTACTTATTTATTTATTTAAATAACATTGTGAACAAAAAAAATTTAAACTTCAAAACTGAAAAGGCTTTGGTATGCATTGTACCAAATGAAAATTGCAATTATAGCATTTCAAGGCTAAAACTTTTCGCTGAGTTAGCTTCCCAAAAAGGAAAGCAAAAAAGGAAAAAATGAAAAAAATGAGTGCAGTAGTTTGATTTCACTTACATCGAACGGGATTTCTTCCAATTACTAGAGGAGAAGGGGAGGATAGGACAGTAGAAGGAAAAATGTCAATGTTTACCACATTGGGGAATTTAAACTGCCACACAAACATGTCACAAGAGAATTATGGTAAATTAAAAATTATTTTAAATATATTACAGCAGTTAAAAGAAGAAAGGAACAGGTTCAATACAAACAGTTGATCAGGCTGTTCGCATTGAAAGTGCCCAGTAAAAAAAAACAAAAAAAGTTAAATTAATTTTTGCGTGGCCTAAAATTATAAGAGTGCGAAGTAGGAACCTGATAGTGACTATCAATAACAGGGAAGTCATTAAGTAAAGACCTTCGAGGAGGAGCAAGTTTTAACCTATCAATATGCATTTTGCGAACAGAAGTGTCAGGATTATCTAATAATTGAATTGAATAAATAACAGGATAATATTTTTGTATAACCTTATAAGGTCCAGTAAGATGTTTATTATATTTATCTTTAGATTTTAAGTAAACAATATCACCAGGGAAAAGAAATCTAAGCTTGGCATTTTCATTTTTCTTTAAATTTTGTTCATATTGTGCAGACTTTAGATTAGAATATGTGTCAGTATAAATTCGCTTCAGGGTGGACATTACTTGAGACAAATAATGAGCTTTATCTAAATGATGAAACTGTAGTTGTGGGTCATACGTATCAAAAATCATAGGTAACTCTCTTCCAAATTGTATTACATTAGGAGAAAATTGAGTAGAAGAATGTGTAGAAGCATTATACATATTTACATGAATGTTTATAGCATGAGCAAAGTTATAACCATCTTGAATTAGAGCATTTACAGTTGATTTAATTGAGGTATTGATTCTCTCACTAATTGAATTAGCCTGTGGGTGTCCAGAAGTAGTATGTCTTAATTTAATTCCAAAAACTTTGTTAAAGGTTTCAAAAACAGCACTAGTAAATTGAGTACCTACGTCAGTAAGTATAATGGCAGGTCTGCCAAAAGTTGAAATGTATGAAAATAAACAGTTAGCAACAGCATCAGTAGTAATAGAGTTTAAGGGGTAGAGTTGTAGAAAACGAGTAAAATGATCAATTATTGTAAGAATATGTTTTCCATTATTTAGAGGTCCAAGAATGTCCATGGAAATTACTTTCATTAGGTTTTTCAGGTATGCGATTATTTTGCAAAGGAATAGGTGGAGTAGCATGAGATTTTAGAGTTATGCATTTAGTACATGAATTAATAAAGTTAACTGTATCAGCATATATACCAAACCAAAAATAACGATGTCGAAGAAATTCATATGTTTTTGCAATACCAAAATGTGGTAAATGGGCAATGACCAAAACCTTTTTCTTTAGAGAGTTAGGAACTACAATAGTAGGATGAATTTCCAAAGATGAAGATTCTTTAGCATAGTACAATAATTTATTATGAGGATGCAGAAAATAACATTTATTGTTGTTGTTGTAGTTATTAGATTTTCTATAGTGCTGTCTATAGAAATCATTTATAATTTTGTCTATCATTTATAATAGTGTAGTCTATAGAAATCATTTATAATTTTTAAAGTAGTTTTGTCTTTTTGTTGTTCTTCAAGAAATGTTTTACAAGAAATTTCTAAAAGTGGGTCTTGTGGCGAAGATTGTGAGACATTTAAATAATTAATATTTTCAAAATTATCAGGTTTTTCAGAAATTGCATCATCAATGACAGGAAGTAGTTAATTATTTAAATTTAAAGTACTTGGTTGAGAATTTATGTCATGGTGTGGTGGCGTTTCTTCAAGACGTGAAAAGTAATCAGCCAAAAGATTTTGATTACCAGGAATGTGTTTGAAATTAAATGTATATTCACTTAATTCGCATAGCCATTTTGTAGTGAGATCAGCAGGAGAAGTAGTTTTTCTATAGTGCTTTAATGGTTTACTGTCTGATATAACAATAAATTCTCGATTGTATAGAAAATGTTTGAATGCTAAAACAGAGTCATCTAGAGCCTTTAATTCAATTTTTATGGCTGGATAATTTCTTTCAGATTTAGATAAAGATTTGCTAAAGTAAGAAATAGGATGTAATTCACCATTAAATTCTTGTAAAATGACACCAGAAATTGCTTGATGACTACCATCAGTATTCAAAATGAAAGGTTTAGACCAATCAGGTAAACAAACAAAAGGTTTAGTGAAGAAAATTTTCTGTAGTTTATTGAATGCTTCAGTGTGAATGTCAAGCCATTGAAAACTTTGTTTAGGACAAGTTAACTGGACAAGAGGATATGTTAGTTCAGCATATGAAGGTATTAAATTTCGATAAAATCCACAAACTCCTAGAAAGCGTTTAAGTTGTCTTTTTGTTTTAGGAATTGGAAAGCCACTAATTTTGATAATATTGGAGGAAATTGGTGAAATTTTATGGTTTGATAAATTAAAGCCCAAATAATCTATTTCAGTAAGATGGAATTGACATTTATTTGGGGATAAAGTGATGTTATTTTTGATTAGAGTATTAAGTAAGGCGTCAAGTTTTTGAAGAGTTTCCTCAAAAGTATTTGAACCAATAACAATATCATCTTGATATGCCATAACTCCAGAAACCTTAGACTCTTGTAAGATATTGTCTATTAAAGCTTGAAATGTGCTGGCAACAGTTTTTAAACCGAAAACAAGGCGGTTGCTGCGAAAAGTACCCCAAGGTGTAGTAAAAGCAATAATATCTCTGTATTCATGAGGTAAGTCAATTTGCCAATATGCACTACATAAATCCAGAACAGTAAAATATTTATAGTTTGATAAATTGGAAATAATTGTAGAAATTTTTGGTAATGGGTAAGCCGATGGTTTTAAGATAGCATTTAAAAGTCTTAAGTCGAGTGCCAGTCTGAATTTCGGTTTAGAATTAGGATCCAGAGCTTTCTTTTTTACTAAAAGCATAGGAGATGCCCATTCGGTGGGAGTTCTTTCAATGATACTGGCTTCCTGCAGTTCATTTAGTTGTCTCAGAGCCTCATCTTGTAAGGATTGAGGGATGGGAAATGGTAAAGTCCTAATCGGGAATTTATTTATAAATGATAACTGTGGTTTAATTTTATCTGTGTGTCCCAAGGTTTTCAAGGATTTTGAAAAAGCAGAAAAATGGTTCATTAATATTTCTTTTATTTGGTTTTGTTCATTGTGAGTTAAATGTTTCAACTCAAAGTCATTTTCTGTAAGCTCATTCTTTCTTTGTTGCATTATTTCATCAGAGGCAGTAATAAGATTGACATGGTCATCAAGCATATTTGTGTGAATATTTAATTGAGCTTCATCAATAGGACTTATAGTTCCAATACACATTGCTTTGTTTAAATGTATGGTTTCATCAGAATTATATTTTACATATATATAAAAATGGGGATTTTTAATATCAGAATTATCAATGGAATGTATTGAATCATAAATTTCAAGTTTTAATGATTGTATATTAGGTTCAAACAAAAATTCAGTATATGGGCAGTTATGCAGATTAAGTTTTACATATTGAAAGTCATCTGGGTGTAAAATGATTTTCCTATCAAGTTTAATTGTAATAGGCATGTCATTACTTAACTCTTGTGTAATAGTAGGCGATTCAGAATTAGTCATGTTATTTACAGTGGTTGTATGAATTTCCCTGTTCAGATTCTGATTTTTCATTAAGGGAACAAGGATGTCAGCAATCGAAATAGTTCCAGAATGTGGATTTAATTGTAAATTAAATTTCTGAATAAAATCAAATCCAAGAATACCCTGAAATTGAGATGAAATGGTCACATTGGTGATGAAAAAGTGATGTCTAAAATGTTTATTATTTATTTTAAATGAAATTTCAACACAACTAGAAAAGGCAACCTCAGAGTTAATTGTATTAATTTTAACAGAACGTGAAAGAAATTTATAATTAATTGCATGTTTTAAATTATTGAAAACATTCTGTGATAAAATACATAAGGATGAGCCACTATCTATGAGCATAGGAATATTACTATCATGTAATTGAATTGGAATAATTGGAAGTTTAAATGAATTATCAGAGACACTTGCAATAATTTGGCATTCATCCATCACAAAATTATCAGTTTGAGATTCAGAATTCTTACAAATTTTTATAGGTTGCAAGGTTTGAGTATGTGTTGATCTTTGTGAAGAAAAAGTCTCTGGATGAGAAAAAGTCATAGGAGGAACACGAGCATTAGGGGCTAGAGTTCTCATAGGTGGAAGTATTGACGTAGCTGGTTGGGGTAAAGACACTTGAGAATCTCGAGTACCAGCACCAGGAGTTCTCATTAGAAGTTTAAATGATCATTACTGGGTAAAAAGGAAGTTGCATTCGTATTAGAAAATTGTGATAGCACATTTTGTTGAGAGGCATCACGAGTAGGCAAATTTTGGAATATAGGATTAGGCTGAGCTATGGGCTGAATTGGAATGAAAGAGTTTTTCATTTTGAAACATTGGTGGACATTGTGCCCTTTTTTGTAGCAGAACTGGCACGTTATAGAATATTTCTTAAAATTATTTGCCTTTGTTTGTCGAGGAAAATAGTTGTTGGCATTTTTGAAATCTCTATTATTATGCCTAGATTTATACTGAATGTTTCTATAGTTGTTATGAATTCGTCTGTTATAAGGATGACTGCGTTGAAATTTAGAGTAATTGTGTTTATCAGAAACATTATCCTTATTATCATCTTCGAGTTTATTGATTTGCTCTTTTAGTGAGTTTATTTCTTCGGTTAAAGATTTTATTTGGAAGGACTGAGCTCGAGGTGGGGAATTAGCAGAATTGATTTGCTGCAATTCATGAGCTCGGGAAACAGCCTTATCATACTTATCTACTTTTTCGATTTGTAACATTTTTCTGATATCACGAGGAATTGCATTTAGAAAATGATTAAATTTTATCGTATCTAACGCTTCTTTGTCAGATATGTTGCTGTAAACCTTCTTAGTAATTAGATCTAAGCGATGGGATAGGTTCAGCATGGATTCATTAGGAAGTAAACTTAGACTATGTAACTGGCTTATATTAGCCTGAGTATTATTAGTTCCAAAGAAATTTTGAAATTGTACATGAATTTCATTAATAGTTTTTGCCTCAGCAAAAAAAGGAGATTCTGCATAATATTGCAGAGCAGCACCTGAAAGCTTAGTACTTAAAATAATTTTGTTTGTGCATCATCCCAATTATTTAATTTCTGTATGTCCTTTACTTGCTTAAAGAAAAATTCCAATAAATGAGGTTCTCCCTGAAAAGGCAGAATATTAAGAATGGCTGTATTAGACATATTTGTCGATTTGGCTATTTTATTTTTACCTTTAGAACTCATTTAAAATTATGCACAGATAATAATATGAAAAAATATATAATTGCTACTTATCAATTCTAAGTGCACAAATAAACATTTTTAAATCTGCTTAATTTATTTAACTGGTTTCAGCAGTATACTCAGAAATAATCAACTATTTAGATATATGCAGAAAATTATAAGATAAATATATGCAAAAAAATGTAAATAATGTTCATTATTTCGAAGAAAATTTCTTTTTATGAAATATATATACGCATATATTTATAGCAAAAAATCAATCATAATAATACCAATCACTTTAATCAAAATTCAAATAATGCATAAAACTAACTATAATACTAGATATATTTATATGAACACTCACTCGTAAAAGAAAAAAAAGGTGTTAACACATAATACAATAAAAATTTTAAAAAAAAAAGGTTGGGATCCCAGTAAACAATAAAAATAAAAAAAGCATGAAGTGAAATGGAGAGCTCATAAACGCAATATTTTTTTTTTTTTTTTTTTTTTTTTTTGCTTCGTCACCACGCCGCAAGAATAAAAACAACACACTGTAGGACCAGCACGAAGATCACGACGATTTTAATACACTATCAGATGTCGGAACGTGCCTGGTACACCGGCACCAATTTTATCCTGTGGAGATGTACGGTGGAAGGCGGTGATCGTAAAAAGACGATGAATTATTTTGTAAGGATTATAACTGGTACGACTTTGTAGTGAGAGCGACATAGTTTTAAGAAGACGATCGTATAGTGGGTCACATTTTAAATTCACACAACGATGACGAAAGGAGATTTATTCCCCTTAGGTAAGACGTACTTTCTTTCATACGGAACACGATGGCATACACAACGCGTCGTAGGGGTGAACATGCTTTTCGTCCCCACTGAACGAAATCACACATGCACGAGAAACTCCTCATCAGAGCGACGAGGAAGGACAAACTCCCAAACCAAGAATGAAATTCGCTTTTGATGGCACATGTCGATTTACTTCTTCAGAAACATGATCACACAAACACTTTGAACACTGGGCTAACACGTTTTACTTCAGGAGAAAAACACATTTTGAAGACCACATTCCCTTTAAATAAAGAGTCTCAGTCAACACCTTTAAACTTAAAGCATATTATTTTATTTTCTCACTGGAACACTCACCAATTTTCAAAATGCAGGATTATACATTTAAAACTCTACAATACATGCACTCAAAATAAACTTGGGGAAGCGTGTTGACAAAAACATCATGGCTTGATGCCATTATGTCCTGGCCCCACGGTGTGGCGAAGGCCCCTGTCACCTAACGTGTGATCGGCATATATGCAAATCCATGCAGCGCGGTATATATTACGTGTCGGTGGGCAAAAGCCTCCTCACATGAAGTGAGTGGCCTGCCCCACCAAAAATTACTCTCCAACTGCTTAAGAATGACCGTTTAGACTATTGCTATAGAAAAAAGGGAGCTCGAACTTTCTGGAACAATTTTAGCAGGTGTTTTGCGAGCAATATGCTTCTTCCGCAGCAGGGCAAAACCGCAAAGCACATCTGTTTCAGCGGAGCAGAGAAATATACGAGAGGTGTTGTTATTATTCTTTTAGCCGGCGTCAACTGTTATTTTATTTCAAAGCAGCTGATAAGAGGGAAATGCTTTAGAAGTACGTTAATGCGCTGTAATTGAGAAGGCCAAGAGGAAAATTGAAAGCTTTAAAAGATAGTTATTGTTAAAAACTTTTAAATTAAATTTAGAATAGATTATTAGTTTAAATTTAGACAACATTAATTAGGATTTGTATTAATAATTTTTCATTAAAAAATATGCACGTTGTGGAACGTGACAATGCTCTACTTAGTTTTTGAGTTCGACATGACGCCCCTTCGAAGCTGGCACCCCCATGCGATGAATACCTTGCTTAGCATGTCGGGCTGCTCCTGGTTACAAAAATAAGATGGTTTAGTGATAAAAAACCTACAAAAAGGTACAAATTATTTACATCCTATATTATTTCTGAAGAGCTTCTAGATATATCGGCTGTTATCAAAAAACGGAAAGGAAAAAAATAGTAAGAAGATCTGAAACACTTACAGATTTTAAATATGCACGAAAGTGCTATATATTAAAAGCGTATCATAATCCATACATCTTCCCTATTTTCTTTCCTTATTCCATTAAGTTGGAAAGTGTATCATTATTCATGAGTGTGATTAAATAAAATTAAAATTTATATTTCTAACTTCCTTTTTCTGGATG